>JAZGTJ010016961.1:0-12340 GCA_036877575.1 Botia almorhae
AAACTCTGCGTCGTGAGGATCCATCTGCAGCACAGTTTAACGAGTCGACAGGCAGAAATCACAACAGTTAACTGGCACGACATAGATAATCTGATCGAAGTCAAATAACAAGCGAGGGTCGAGACAGGCAGCAAGCAATCATAAACGTTAGAACAGGCAACAGGTCGGGGCAGGCAGCAAACAATCATGAACAATAGAATCAACAGGCGTATCAAAATCAAATCAGCATGGTGATAACAATGCCAAGGTCATGGGTTCGATCCCAGGGATTGCACATATTTAGAATCACTGTATAGTATAATGCAATGTAAGTAGCTTTGGATAAAAGTGTCTGCCAAATGCGTAAATGTAAATGCGTAGATCGAGACAGGCAGCAAACAATCAGGGTAATCAACAAACAATCCAGGCAGTTCATATACATAAATCAATCAGAATAACAATGGGTAGTAATGCAGCACAAGGCAAACAAGACTTCGCAAAGAGCGGAGGAGTGAGTCAGGTTTATATGGTGAGCGGTAATGATGATCAGGTGACAAACGGGAAGTAATCAGTTCCGGTGTAGATCTGCATGCTGGGATCTGTAGTCCATTCTGGATACTGTTAATACTCCAGTGAAGGTTCCCTCTGGTGGCGTGGTGGAGAGGGAGCTGGAGCCTCCACCATAACACACCCAGTAATAGGGCATAATTTGTTACAATGTAACCTGCCATGAAATAGCTTATTATGTGCTTTTCAGCCAAATTTAAATAGTAAAACAATTTAACAAGCAATACATTGAACACCAAAATTGTTAAAAAGGAATATACAAAAAACATCAAATTGCTATAGGTAAACAAATGTTGTATTAATATATATATTTTGTATTTGTTTATAGCATTTAAAATGTGGCAACTTGCCCTGACCTGAAAAGTATTGAAAAATACCACTGTGGTCAGAACGCAGTTAAAATCTTTATTAATTAACCTTTGCCTGAAAAATGTCTATGTGGTTTCGCTGGGTTCACTTGTTTACCGAAACAAAATGGATGACACAGCTATAAAGAAAACACAAATTTAATCCATTAATTAATTAAACCATTTTAAACTGTAATAGTTATTAGTTATTATCGCCCTTGTGACAAACAACTTTCCCATGTGACAAATAGCCATCCAGTCAACAGTAAGGATTTGTTCATCTGTTATTCATTTCGGTTATTCAACACCCTGAAACTAATTAATCAATCTAATCAAAATGTGCATTAAAAAGATATGAGCTAATTAAACAAATCTCTTGTTTCAGAAAACTAAACCCATTTACTGATTAACCTCAATCATTTAGCCTCCTGTCCACCTGTTTGTAATTAACTGGATGGAACTCGTGCATATTTTTAGCTTCAACACACTGGTGAGTTGCTCTGTTTTATGTACATAAATAACGAAAAAAATGTTGTTTAAAGATCATGAGTGTAATAAAAAAGCTTAATACCAGCTTAATAAGCAGAGACAACTATAAGCCATTTGTGGACTGATTCCCCTGTGAAATATAAACACTGTGATTTTTGGTGCTACCAAAACACTGCTGTTCTTTATCCACAACTTTTGGAACAGGGCGAGGATTTTTTGGGATTTCTATTTGTTGATGCAATGGTGCAGAAACTGCACACCAAAATAAGACTTTCATATACTCCTGAACTTCTCTTTGCTGTTTTTGCAACAAACATGACAACTTGGTGATGAACAATTAGATGTAAAAGTGAAAAAACGGAAAAGACTATCTTTGTTTTGCAGCAGGTTGTTAAAAAATGACCAAAGAGCATTTATCTTTAATCTCTGAGCCTTTCACTCAATTATGGGGCTCTACAGTTAATAAGGCTTATTTGCGTTTTAATGTCAAAAATCACATCCTGTGTGATTGTGATTGAAAGCTCAAAAGCTTTCGGTACTCTCCCTGCAAGTTCTCTTTACTGCTGTGCAATCTGACAGCACATATATTGAGATGACAAGAAAAATCCTGTTGATTAGCTTGTACCAGTTGCATTCTGCAGAAAACAGCCTTTGAAAGTAAGTCTAAGCTCTAATTAAGGGCTCATAGACATAGACTGGCACATCTGTGATATTCAGTTTGGTATTAAGGAATGCATCTGTTGAAGTTATTTTTTCGGTGTGAACAAAGTTGGGGAAAATAAATTGTATTTGTGCTTTATAAAGTTCAAAAAAGTTAATTTTATGAGCCAGCCTAACTTTCATGACGATTTAGCGCCTAGATGGTGCTAACTGCACGTTTGGCAGAGTTTGACATCACATACGCCTACAAGACATGCTCAGAGGGCTCGGTTCCTCATTGCAGTTATTTCAACCCATCTGCTACTGATTTATAAATTCTGTGAAAGAGTTTCTTTTTGGTTATAAGACAAGCTGACCATAGGTAAAAGAGGATGTTTGTAATAGTGTCATGAATAGTTTTTATTACAATAGTTTTAAATTCATACAAAGAAGTAAATCAGCTTTTTGTGACCAGCATTTCCCTTCAAAACAAAGCACACGTGGTTAAATCACTAAATCATCCAGGTACACTTACGCAGTAGTTACCAAGAAGCTGTTCCAGCATCTTGGGGACATGCTGTAGTTTTTTCATGGATTTACAGTTGTTTCTGTCTCTTCATGTATTCCAGACTGACTCGATGATGAGATCAGGGCTCTGGAGGCCAAACATCTGTTGAAGGACTCTCTGCTTTTTCACTCAACATAATTCCTCTGAAAACATAAATAAAGGGTCTAAGCTACTGTGTCTGAATTATAGTGTTTGATGAAGTGCTTTCTGTCTGAATAGTCACATTTAATATTAACTGCAAGTTTGCAAAGCTGAGCGATTTTGTGTGAAAGGACCTCTGAGATTGTGCTCCAATAAAGAGTCATTCATCTCCAATTAATTGATCTAACGGTGAAATTTCAGCCAAGACGAAAATATTTATTGAGTGTTTGAGGTTTGGTTAGACAATGAAGCAGCATAAATCAACAACAGCGAGGGACTTTAGTTAGAAGTGGAGCAAGAAGAGAACACAAACAGATGGCATATCTTCTATTGAAAAGGAGCATTTTGTTAGCACAGCAAAGAGAGGAATGAGGTGCATAAAGCTGGTCTGTCTTGTCAGTCAAGAGACAGCTAAACATGACAATTACCTCAGAACTGTTAACAGTTTGAATTTCCAAAGCATAGCTGGTATTTACTTTTAAAGAACTTTTAAAGCAAAATAATAAATAATTAAATTTGAAAGTAAATAACCCACTTTCAGTTTACACTTCCATTCTGTTATTATTGTTAAAAGCATTTTGTTTTATATCCATTAAAAAAATCAATTTGACCACAAATGTGTCAAATTATGTGTTGAGATGTTCTTTGAAAGTAATCAAAATATTCCTGTTCCTAAAACCAGTACCTCTTCTCTGTCCTTGTTATTATCCCAAGGTCCTTCAAGTTCTAGGTCTCTCAAAGTCCAGCTGGAATTATGGATAGCAGTGACAGTGAATGGCTTGGCTCTCCCATGTCCTCCTGTTGCCCGGAAAATGTTACTATGGAGAATTCCAGCATGGGACAAATCTACGAAGTGGTATTGCAGTCGATCAACGCAACTAAGCGCAATCCACAGTTTGTCGGCGTGGAGCTCCTTCAGTCTTTTAAACCTCTCATCATCCCCTGCTATGCTCTCGTGGTGTTGGTTGGAGTGTTTGGTAACTATCTGTTACTGTACGTCATCTGCCACACCAAAAAGATGCACAATGTCACCAATTTCTTCATCGGCAACCTGGCGTTTTCCGACATGCTGATGTGCGCCACCTGTGTGCCGTTCACACTGGCGTATGCCTTTAATCCTCGAGGGTGGGTGTTTGGAAGATTCATGTGCTACCTGGTGTTCCTCATTCAACCTGTGACGGTGTATGTGTCTGTGTTCACACTGACTGCCATTGGGGTGGACAGGTGAGTTATACGTGAAACTGGATCCATGAGAAGATATCGCTGAGGGGTTGGGGGGGTCAACTGTGGGTGGGGAGTGTGTTTACTTAACCAGACAAGTCCGGTGCAAGTAGTTGTGTAACTCCAGTAAGTAGGCTGTCAGGGCTATTTTATCCACTTTAAACTGTGGATGAAGAGTTACTTTTCTCTTTAATACAATTGGTGAGGCGGAGTCATTAATAAATTTGTCATGGCAAAAAATTATTTTAAGTCTGTGATGTTTTCGATTATAATGTTACCACATGTTTGGTGGCTTATTTAATACAGTAACTTGTTGCGTAGTAAGTCATTCACTACAAATGTGTGTAAACTGGTATTAGGCTAATATTGTAGATGGTTTTACTCAATATAATGTTATGTGGCAGATCAATAGGATTTTTACATCTGAATATCTATGTCCTCTGTCCCAGACAAAATCTAAAATACTATGTAGAAGACACAAGATCATTTAAATATCATAATATGACCGTGTGCTGAACCTATGAACATAACTCATATTTAAAGACAAACACTATCGCTTTGTGTTACTGGCCAGATAAACTACAGAGAAACAAAAAAATAGACATAAGATGAACAAAATGGACATTTTTAGTGCACAAAAACGGCAAGTACAGAAAGTCCCCATATTAAGGTAATTTGGCCTTAATTTAGACAAACATCTTTATAAGAATGAAGGCTTAGATGGTTTTTAGTAAGAGTATTACTTTATTCAGCTTTTTCAGTGAACCATGGTAAACCTTTGATAATGGGGAAAATAGCACTGTCTCCATGCTACACTAATAATAGTAGTAAGGCTTTCCTCTGTGTGCACATATCCTTACAAGGACAAATTTGGCTGTATTATTTGTCCCCTTCAAAAATTGCTAGAGAAATTGTATGTTTATTGCCCACCTCAACTGTTAGATGACATTGAATAACATTGAATAGCTATGTATGCTGCAGAAGAATATCAATACATTTGTAGTTCCTTAATTTCAGTAGATTGCTATCATAGAAAAGCTTGTAGGTACATGAAATCCTTCAAAACTAAATGAGTTGAAATAGCGAGAAAGCTGTTGACGATCGTCTGCCAATTTAAATGTGTGAACCTTTTCAATACAAATTGAAATTCTTCAATTTGGCAATGATGTGCAAAATAATATAGGTGTCCCTCATTCAGCAAAGGCCCATTTGACCCAGTTCTCCATATATGCAATGTAGCTTTAATATGTTGGCAAATGCAACAATCTAAAATAATAAATAAGTTGGATCAATTTCCCCCAACACTGCTGAAAAGATGAATTTTATGCTCAAAGTGCATCTTCCCTGTTTACTTCTATGCCCTTGTACAACCTGTAACCTTTAAACTCGCAGTAGTAATATATGATGCATGTTAGAAAAAAAATAGGTAGTTTGTAGGATAACAGGTACATTAAAAAGCCTTTTACAGGTTCAAACGGTGAAGGTTCCTTGAAGCACAGGCTAGCGCTGTCACCTGTATATGCTCCATTGGTTCATCCACTGTGCTTTTACTCTACATGAAAACTGTCTTTGAAAATCCATTATATTATCATTGGGTTTTACATGAAGAACTATTCAACCAGTCTGGACAGGAGGTGAGAAAATGTATGTCTACTGAGAAGCAAGCACATGGCACCTGTACAGCATCGAAATGGTGTCTTATCATACAGAGCATCTCAAGGCTTCCAATGGGTTCAGTTTGTCTTGGAACCAACAAAAAGTATTGCATTTGTAGGGTTGTTTTTGAGATCAATTTTAAAATCCAGTAGAAATTACAGCATGTTCTGTATGCTATATAAATGCCCTGAAAAATAACCCAGGTAATTGCAGCCCCATGCAAATAAAAGAGCTCTGCCTTTAAGCCTTTAACTATTGTTATTTGTTGTGTTCTCCAAATATCTTAAGTGGAAGTTGTTCAACATGAAGATAAAAGATGCCCTTCAAAATTTATTTTGAGACAATCATGTTGTATTTTAAAATTCAAAGTAATTTCTCCTAATAATTCCAGATGCGAACTCATGGTTAATATTACCAGATACAAACTCATGGTTAGTATTACCTGTATAATTTAATAGGACAGCCAAGTATATTTAATCATAAGTTATGCGGAATGAAAATAAAAAACAAAAGCAACAGACATGCAAATTGGCAATAAACAACATGGACATTCATAGAAACAATTTCTTTCCGAATCAATTCTGTCCAAATAAGACCAAATAAGCTGCTGTTCATTGTTTAATTAATGTTAAAAATGAAAACATTTTAAAATAACAAAGATCAAAATGCAGAGTGAGATTTAAGGTCCAGATTTAAGAATAAACTTAACCTTCGGTTAAGTTTCTGGGATCCCTGATGTAACTTGTTGCCTAAAACTGTCCTTTTAAATTGTAGATACTATGCTACAGTTCATCCTCTGAAGAAACGTATCTCAGTTTTGGCCTGCACATACCTTCTATCTGGAATCTGGATTCTCTCGTGTGGTCTGGTAGCTCCAGCTGTGGCCCACACCTACCACGTTGAGTTCAAAGACGAGGGATTCACCATCTGTGAGGAGTTCTGGATGGGTCAGGAAAGAGAGCGACTAGCCTATGCTTACAGCACACTCTTCATCACCTATGTTCTTCCACTCTCAGCCCTCTGCATTTCTTATTTGTGCATTTCCGTGAAACTTCGCAACTGCGTGGTGCCAGGGCATCGTACCCAGAGCCAAGCAGAAGCCCAACGTGCTCGTAAACGGAAGACGTTTCGTCTGGTGTCATTGGTTGTTGCCGCATTTGGGATCTGCTGGCTGCCGATAAGCGTTTTCAACGTTCTTCGAGATATTGATATTGACCTGATCGACAAACGGTATTTCCTGTTAATCCAGTTGGTATGTCATTGGTGTGGAATGAGCTCCTCCTGTTGTAACCCTTTCTTGTATGCGTGGCTGCATGACCGTTTCAGGGCGGAGTTGCGAAAGATGTTTACCTGTCATCGACGAATTGGAATTGGGATACCGGCTAACAACTGTGCCATAGCTAGTGTAGTCCTCTGACAGTGAAAAGGTCAAGAAGAATTACTTCAAAGTCCATGGTAACCACAGAAACTAGCAGAGTGCTTGACTTACAAGCTTCTGGAGTCTAAAAAGAAAATAATGGTCACTTCAGTCATAGTTGACTCCTGGGTGGCCCTGAAGTTATTCATTCTTTATATTCATTATGTTGCAGATGGACACAAACAAATGCTATGTTTTGGACATAAAGCCATGTCTGCCAGTAATATACAGAGGTTTGATTATGCCTAAAAGCTGCCCATACTTTGATTACAGCTGCCATGTGATTTGGATATTATGACCAAAGTGATTTTTGACTGAAAACTACCCTAGATGTCTGTGTGTGTACCACACAGAAAGGGTGCCAGATGATAAGCTGCTAAAAACACTGCATTGTGATATACAATACACTGTAAAGTGACACTTTAGCTTTTGAGAAGTGAGGATTATGTAAATGTCTCTCAGATGGTTGAATAAAGTGTGAGAAGTAGGCAAAGGAAAGTACATTTTAAGAAATATGTGATGATAGCCGTACCGTTTTGTAAAAATGTATGTAATGTGCAATGTGGAATCAATAAACAGTGTGTGGACTGATGGTTCTGGTTTATTTTGAGACATTCATATACCAACCTCATGTGTTATAAACCAACCATTATATCAGATTGAATTATGGGAAAAGTCTGGGTGTATTATGTTCACAATGGAGTGATTATTGGAATGGACCATTAGATAAATAAAGAACTTGGACAACAGAAGCAGTTTACATTTAGAGTATTTTTCTATTAGAAAAGCAAGACAATTGCTTACCAAGATTTTTATTTCAAACCAGAAAAATCTATTCCTGCAGTAAAATCAATGTGTAATGAATTTGACTGTGTTTTAAAGGCAGATAAGTTGGACAACTCCATGATATGCTGTTTTCAAACTATATCCAAAACACCAAAAAAATCAGAAAATGTTTCATTTTGATAAGTACAGATGTCTAAAAATGTCTCTATCTGTAATATGTATAAAACAAACCAACAACAGATGCTCACTACATAAGGGCTGCTATAGACACAGACACAAAGATTTATTCACTGTATCTTTATTTGTCACTGCTCATACTGAGAAACGGGTTTGAACATGTCCCTTATCTCTTAAGGGGCAGGGTTATCAGCCAATAAGTAACCACCTTGCATCCACCAGGAACACTGTAACAACTCCCTGGCAACCACTCTGAACACCAGAGTAACTGCATAGCAACATGCTAAACTACTTAGGACCCCATAAGAACCACATAGCAATGCTGTGGCAACCATCTATGTTAGCATTGCAACAAGTTGTTTTGCACAGGCAAGCATGCATCATATTTTAATATTGTAGTTAACTTGATCATTCTACTGTTATGCTACACTTGGAGTTTCCTCCACAAACACACATATCCAAAAAGACTGTTGTGAAAGGTAGTAGATAAAGACTTTGTGGCAGTAAACAGATGAAAAGATAAAGAGACCACAGTCAATAACTCTATCAAAGTGTTGGGGCATGTTAATGGGCTTACCACAACAGTCCGAAAATGATAATAAGGCAACAAAAGACAAACCAATAAAAAGGTGGAAGTGTTACCATGGTGACCAATTCAGCACATCATTTATGTACTTCCTTCATTTTTTTTCTTGTCCACTCAATCTCTTCTTCTGAAAGAGGTGATATTTTTCAATGGTCTGCCATCCTAGTACATCAAAGACAGCAAACAATGTGAGCAAAGGTTCAATAATAAGACCAGTGATTCATAGGATGGTTGACAGGAAAGATGTGGAAGAAAAACAAGCAGCAACCAATAAATGAGTAGCTGAGACACGTTCCGCTCCAGATCTTATGGTGCAGGTTGCACCAGGCAGGAGGCTCTCAGCTCTATTGTACATATAGAACAGAATATGCGGCTCAGACAAGCTGCTGTTAAAAGTACTACATCTAAGTCTATAAGACGCTTGTTTAAACTGACCATATGTTTTTAAACCCAAAGGCTGCCTGTCAACAAAGCTCAGGAGCCCAATAAAAGGTGGCCACACTAAATACGGGTCTTTACGTTATCTTCTACATTATTTGCTCACAAAGCAATAAGAAATTTCAATATTTTAATTATAGATTATTTGCCTTACAAAGACAATATTCTTTCCTAAAAATGGTTAATTGTAGCCAACCTTTCTGTTCTCACACAACATAAAATCTTCAAGGAGTATACAGTATGGAGTTTAAGGGTTATTCCGTGTGCTTTTTGCATGGATTCTTTTTGATGATGCAAAGGTTTAAGTTTACTTACCTCGTTTTAAGACGTTAATTAATCTGATGTAAACTCTTTAAAACGATGAAACGCGCGCAACCTTTAAACATTCAGTAAGAATTAATTAGCTACACATTTTGCTAGTTGTGTTGTATAAGGGTGGCATCGGACCCACAATTCATGAAAGTAACACGATTGTCATTGACAAGAATCGTTTCAATGTACTGTGCACATATAACGACTCACCTGAAAACCACCATCAATTTTTGTCATGACGTCTTGTATTGTCTAACTGTCATACATCTACTGTATCGTACTGCCATCTAGTGGACTGATGTGAGCATCATCACGCTATGCTTGCAGTTTATCTGTGAATCTTGTTCTCTGTAGCTATTTATTTGTATAGACAGAAGTCAGGGGCGTTGGTATAAGAGCTGTTGATTAAATACGACTTCCGTTGTTTTTAAAATCACAATGACCATGTCTTTCCCTTGGTAATAACAAAGGAAATTTTCAGTAATTTTTTAGTAGCTAACAGGCTGTACTGAAATTCTTTCAAAATAAATACCTTAAGAAATATTTTGACCAAAAAATCACACAATTATTTTAAATAGTTTGAAATATCATGAAACTTTTGCATGTGTAGTTGTATCTGAATCCATATGAACTACAGAATTATTTAGAGTTAAATTAACAGTGTTAACAAACATATCAAATCTCATACTAAATCCCACGATTTACCACACAAATACATAAGTTAATATATGTTTTATTTAGTTGATCAAGGCATAATCAAATTACTTTTAATTAGTTATTGAAATAAAAGCAAAATAGTATTTTGTGGGTTCTCAGTATACATTTTCAGGCTTAATTATATATAATATTTAATTTATAAAAACAAGGCACAGATCTACAAAACATTTGCTTATCTTGTGCACGTGTTTAGCATCTTGAATTATTTAAGGCTTCTAACTTCAAATCTGACATTAAAGAGTGTTTGAATCATGTTATGCAGAGCCAACAATCAACATGATGAGTGAAGAGAGTTTGATGACCTCATTCATAGTACTTGTCAACTAATGAATGAGTCACACTGTAAGCTCTTAACTGTTAAAATGAACATGAATATATTACAACAAAGATAACTAATACAGACCAACACAATCAAATGTAAATTACTGATGACCAAATAAATAACATGGTTTTCTTAGGCATTTTGGGGGGAATTTATCTCCCTGTAGTCACACAAGTGGACAGGTGTAGTGGCATGATTAGTAAAAAGATTAATAATATAAATAAAGTAATTGAAGATGATACACTAGTTCATTTTGGTTATTGAGTTTAGTAGTAGATTGCGGACTGTTTTAGTTTCAATATCAGATTTTTTAGTTCCTCAACCTATAAGCTTTCTGCAATGCGTACTGTAAATAAGCTACATTTTAGAAACCTGAAAATTACATAACTGCATATTAAAAACAGCAAAAGATCCTGGTTTGTAAGTACCACATTACCTGCAATTCAGGAAACAAAATTTGCCAAACAGTTATTGCTTGTTCAATAAAGAACTGTAGTATGTCACAGTATGTACACAGAACCTCCACCATTGTACAATGTGCTAAAAGGTTATTGCAATAGCTTTTTTAAAAAGACTGTCTTCAAAGAACACCTATTAATACCTGGTCAATATTAATCTAAACATGCTGTTTAGCATGCAGCATCAGTAGATTTTTTTGTTTACATTTTGAATTTGACTGATTTAACTGCTGACTGACAGTTCTGATTTGTGAAATGTAACCTTCAAAGTAAAAATTCAAATATAGCCAATAATGACCAGGTCAATGAAAAATCCAGTGTTAGAACAAAGACATCTGCATAAGCAGAAGTATGCATAGGCAACAGAATGTAAGTCTGCATTAGGGCATTTCTACAGAAGTAATTTTACAGGATACTAGAAATATTTCAGATAATTACTTTCATATAAAACAGCCATCCTTCATAAATCACCTTATTCAAGTAAAAAGTGCTTACATTCTAAATGTACAGCACAGCCCTAGAAACAGTAAAGGGATTATTCCCCTGCCCTTGATTTGACCTTAAGTCCCAACAGATATAAGGCTGTATCAACACTAATGCAGAGCAGCAGTCATGATATAAACAAAAATCAAGCAGGCAGAAGGTACAAGGTATTCTTCAAATACAAGCTTAAGACACTTCAATAAATAATGCATTGGGAAGCCCTATCTTTGCCTGAAGGGATAGATGACTGTGCACAGAAAAACTAAATTGGATCAATAAATAGGCTGTCATCACTGTTAGGAAGATTTTGGAGAAAGCTTGTACCATGCTTCTAAAAAACAATAATACCCTATTATTCAGCTGTAAATCAGACCCTTGGTTACAGCTACATCCTGCCAGTTACTGATGGACCTGATGTCAATTATTCATGAGATATTGATGGTCAGATTAGAATGTGCGTGCATGCATGCATTGAATACTCAAATAAAAAAGCTTATGAGATGTGAGTTACATTTTGGCTGAAATCCAAAATCCTTCTTTCCAACAACTCAGCCCAATCTAACAGTGATATATTGTCTATGAACTGGTCGTGGTGGAGTCACGCTAGACTCAAACCCTAACATTTGGAGTTAAGGGTAAGCAGTAGGCCCGGTTTCTCCTCCATGACGCGTACCAGCAGGTTATCGATATAATTCTCCAGCTCATTGATCCGGACATCTTTCTTGGACAGCTCATCCTGTTGTTTCACCACCAGTGTGATCAACTCCTCCTGGGTGAGCTGAGTATATGGAGCGCTGTCTCCCATCTGAATGTACAGAGATGGGACAAGTGAAAAAGAAAAAAATAAATGCTCAGCACACTTGTCAATATTACTCAACCTTAAAAATCTTTTGATCTAAAAGGCTTAAACTTTGTCTGTACGGTACCTTTGACCTCTCAGCCATTTCCCTGATGGTGAGGGTCTTCGGATCCTTCCCCACACTGATGGGCTGGCTCTCTGTGGAGCTCAGGGGTTTTACTGGGTGAGGCCTGAGAAA
>JAZGTJ010016964.1:0-12339 GCA_036877575.1 Botia almorhae
GTTTGTCTGTCTTTGTGTTCTGTGTACATTTATCATACATGTAAAGCTGCTTTGTAACAATGTCCTTTTGTGAAAAGCGCTATACAAATAAAGTTGAATTGAACCTTGAATGTGCAGCGAGAGCCATAATCTGTCATAACTGACCGGTTTCATCCAAATCTTGGCTGTTAGCATTGCTAGCAGGCCCACAAACTAGCAGCATTGTAGTAAAACCTGAACTAACATAATTACAGTATTTTAACTTCATATCATATTTGTACTTAAAACAACATTTAATATATTGCTCAATATTTATGTATTACATTTATGTATTACATTTTGATCAAATTTTGTCACTTGAACAGTATTTGGCATGCCAAAATGTAAAATAAAAGAAGTAAAATACAGTAAAAATATATTTTAAAAAATCATGGCATGTTTTACACTTTTGTTTACAAAATGATCTCAAGAAGATATGATATATAATTATTTGTATTTATGGTATTACATTTAACATAGTAATAATGAGCAATATTTGACTATCTATCTTTATTTTACTTTAAGAAGTTTTGATTTCATGTAGACTTTAAAATGCTGTCTCTGTCAAACAGTATAGATTGTTTTCTGGTGCCTTACAATTATTGTAATATAACAAGTTACTTTTATTAAAGAAATGTGTTTTTAGGACCACGCTAACATTAATCAAAGCAGAGTAATTTCATTCCAGTGAGTGCATGGTGAATTAACTGAACTTAGACATATTAAGAGTGTCTATTGTAGTCATCAGCTTCTAGGATTTTGACCTCAAAGGCCATTTGTTTCCACTTATTAGTTCAAAGAAGCCCCTTCATGTTGGTCATTGCTGTTTAGCATGAAGATAATGCAGTAATTTAGTTTGTCTTTTTCTAGATTAAAGGCAAGGAGTCTTTGTCTTATCTGGCAAACTTTTTTATGGATTTTCCCCCCTATACTCTTTAGAGAGTGTGTGTCACGTATTTTAACATTGAAACATTTGAGTTTAATAGAAATCAGGAGGGCCGGAATTATGAACTCAGTTGAAATTGTGGCAGTATTAATTATAAGCATTAAACAAACATTTGTAATTTATATATCACTATAGATCCCCCACCAGCCAATATTTTACATAGAAAGATAAAGCACACAAATAATCAACAAAAACTAAGCATACAATAACAACACACACTTTGCATTTATATATTGTGTCATGCCCTGTCATGCCTTTCTAAACTGATGTATTCTATGACTAGAATTTATTGACTAGAAAATTATTGCTAGACCTATAGCCCATAATTTCCATAATAATTGTGATACAGTCATGGTTTTATTGAAATAACAGGTTTCATTTGATGTTTGGTGGGACAATTTCAATCCAACATTCCTGTGAGTTTCTCTGCCTCACTTTTTCTCAGAATGGACTGGTTTGGAGCCTGGGGACATTCGTCAGCCCGCCAGGCAGGGGGCACCTTTACTCTACACCCACTGCTGCTCGCGTACGCTCCTCTCCTGCTTTTCTTCTTCTCTCACGTTAAGAGTAGTGTGATATATGTTCCAGAAGTACTACATATAGTACATTATATCTGAGAGGTATTCAAATTAATGTAGAGAGGCCTATATTGTGCATTTAGCAACCCTATTGCTAATTAGTATTCTATTTAGTTTCCATCTAGAAGCACTTTAAAATAGACTGTTACTATTTTTAAACTTCATTTCAGCTTTTCTGAATCATGCATTAAATGTCTTGTTCGTGATAGTTTTATTTTTGGAGGATAAAGAGAAATTTGAAGCACAGGAACAGCGATGCTCTCTCTCAAATCAAACGAAAGAGACTTCATTACAAGAGATCAAAGACAGCTTTTTTATTAATCTATTTGCATAAAACTGCAGCTCATAACTTTTATCGTCAGCTTTGTGTTTTGTGTCATTTCTTCGAAAACCTGAAAGAAATGTCTTCATTAAAAAAATCATCTTGTTGTTGTGCAGGTAAATAGTGATGGGAGATTCTACTTCCACTTGACTGATGCACTAATCACTCTTAGATCTTGACATGAAAGCCAACTGTAGATCTGCATCTAAAATGCCCTTCAAGGTGCCAGGCTCCCAATCAAAAAGATGAGGATAAAACTAAAGAGAGCAGGGTGTGAGGGTACTGTGGAAACAGTAATGTGGAAGATAGAGGGGCTGAGAGAGAGAAAGAGAGCGAGAGTCTGTGGCTTTACTGCGCAATACTTAACATTTTAATCATTAATCTTTCATCAAAAAGTCTAAAAGAAGCAAAACAAGAGAGCAGCCCAGTCTGGAAAATGGTGGTCTACAGATGGACACCATTAAAGAAACAGGAAAAACAGAAAGCAAACGTTGAGATTAACTGAAGCTGTAAGGTGCATTTTCCAGGAAAAAAAAATCTAGCAAAACTAATGATTATTACAATTATTTTTAAAGATGCACTATGTGCAGTGCGCTGTGCCATCTCTCAAATGTGCGAAACTACTGAAAAGATTTTTAGTGTAAAAATAAAGAAGAGAAAGGATCCAAATGAAAGTAGGCTGAGGAGATAAGCAGCTTTAAACCCTGTAATTGAACACATTTATGCATCAAAACATCTATTCCTTACTAGGCCCAAGTGTGCAGTTATTCCGCCTACATTCATTAGTCCTGTGTCTTAAATCTCTGCTCACAAAGCAGCATCAAGCACATTTTCCAGCCATGAAAACAACATAAATTCTGGCAGATCTCTTCTGACAAATGCTGCAACTTATTTTTTCAGAAATTAGGAAAACCATCCTTTCAGTATTTGTGTTAAAGGCTGTTTTTGTACATCTCAGATCTTTTTTTTATCTAGTTTAAATCAAAACAAATGATGGCTGATGCAAACAGACGTTTTTGCACCGCATGATCAGGAAAGCTGGTTTAAATCTGTCTTGCCTAGCAGATATAACTTTCACAGGCTTGATGAGGAACAGAGAGCAGAGAGTACCAGACTAAAAGAACATCCAGCATAATGCAATGTGGCATCTATTAAGCCTCTCCTATATTACAGTAAATCAGTTATATTAAAGCAGTATTGCAATTTGTTATTCTAGGAGATAATTGCAAGTCAGAAAAATAACAGATGGAATTACATTTTCTGCTTTCTCACCAAAGGGGACATTCTGTGTACACTCTGAACAAAGGCATTTGTATGTTAGAGGTTTACTGCACAGAGGGGATTCGTTGTAGTCTGCTTATTGGTCAATTTATACATCTGAAGTTCTGTGGGGTCACATGGTCAGAATAAAAGAACACAGTAGTCTATATGCAAATCTTCTTTTTGGCTTTATGGTTGTATTTTATGTCTCTTTACATGAGTCCTTTAGGATACACACATGCCACTGGGTCACTATGGGATCTAATTGCAACTTTTTATAGCCTTAGTTAATACTTTATATTATTGATGTAACACTGTAAAGAAAACACCAAGTTACTTCTCTATAAAACCACATGAAGACAAATACTTGACTGTTTTATGACCAACTCTTAATCAGAAACACACCATGCACTATTATATGTCACACTGCACAAACGATTCACATTGTAGCTCAAATCTTTGTTCATCATTTAATAAACACTTCATTTAATTACCTTGGTTTTATAAAGCAGGTGACAGACCAGTAATATACAGGCTGTGTTCCAAATACACAAAAAAGCTGACAAATCATTAGCATATTTTACCATCTTTCGTCATTTCAGTATTATCAGGAGGCCAGGAGGCAATGACATTATAGCGCAAATACCCAGCACACAGTGTAATAGCCCAATGTATGTTTATAAAAAAAAATATTCAGATGATATTAAGTTCAGTAAGGACTTTTCAACTTCTCTCAGTGCTCACAGGAACAATGTGCAGTGTGTTGCATTTGAGCGCCGTCTGGTGGCAAACTGTGAACACTCTGCATGAAACAGGTGACTCCCTAGAACAGGTGCCGATGTATCCTTCCGAATAAAGTAGTTTACGTTACCGTAATTTTTCACATGTTTCTGGTCAGCAACATTTAATATCACAAATTAATTATTGAATTTAAATATTACATCGTGAAGAAATGTAAAAAATAGGAGCTAATAACATATTAAAAATCTGTTAAGAAGCGGATGGATACAGGAGAAAACGGACACCCCTTGAGTTAATTACTTCATTTGGCGTTTTTGGAAGAAAGGGTAAGGTTAGGAAGTCGATTGTAAGAAATTATATATAAATGCTGTTATTTGTTCATGTCAGATGGTTCTGAAAGTATTTTAAAAGCTTAGACAATTGAATGAAGACGGAAAAAGCCATGAGATTGTCAAATTAATTCGCTTTTGGTGGCCAATCAAATCATTAACTTTTATAGACGACGTCAATGTTCTTTATTTAAGTATTTAAGCTGAATGTACATAGGTAATATGTTATATTACAGGATGTACATTTTTTAAAATTGATATTAAGGAAACTGTTACTGTTTAACAGCTTTAATTTGTTGGCGAGTTTGTCGAATACTGTATTGTGACCCAGTTAAGTGAGGGCTTAATCTTAAATAAATTGCACATAAATGTAGTTAATCGTAACGTGTGCCCCTTAATTTGAATAAAAATGCAAAAAGTTCATTCTACAATAAAATATATTTTTGTAATATGAAGGATAACTTATCCTATATATTAGGATGGGGATACAATCAAAGTTGCACATTCATAATGTTTAAAACGTTTAACGTTTAAGTCCATACTATTCCTAAAATGTGTATTTGGCTTCGTTACTGTTTTATATATATATATATATATATATATACTGTTATTCACGTGGCCTTTACGCGCCAAACACGTGCAAATAGTTTCGAATAGGACTACAATACTTAATTTAAACGCCTTGTTATACAACAAAATTTTCAAGATTTTTAAAATCTACACAAAGGGTATGTATACTAACTGTAGTTTGTATGAAGGCAGTCTCTGCTGTTCGTGAAGGGCGTTTGTCCGTTACTTATCTCAAAATGAAAGCATTCATTTACGTCTCTTGTAGCCCATCAGTAGCAGACGAACGCAGGTGTTTAGTTTTGGTGGTAAAGGTACAAAAACATAATACTGAAACTCTGGCGTCCCATAGTCGTTGAATAGCTCCTCCAAAACACCGTAACCACACATTCATAGTCTAAGAAATTATGTGTCTTGTACTATGATTTGCCCTTTGACCGTGTTTGACCAAACTGCCCGTGCATGGGGTGTAAGAATTTGTTCAATAAAAAAATCTTAGAAGCCATTCGTTTCAATGTTGTTATAGTTGTAACTTTTTCATTGTAGGATAAAGAGAATTGTGCTACACAAGTTTTGTCAATGTGCATTTTTACATTTTAATTTATTTAAAAGGATAGGCTACGCCCATAAATGTCAAGTGTGTCGTCATATACTCACTCTATTGTTGTTCAAAACTGTAAGTGACATCCTTGAAACAAAAAGTGGCCTTTTTGCATCTTTTTCTATACAGTGATAGAAAATAGTGACCAAGGCCCTTTTGTTTCTCAAGGAAGAAAAGTCAAATCTATTTGAACCAACATAACAGAAATTTCATTTTAGAATAAATGATCAACAAAATGGTCAGTTGTATAAGTTACAGAATGCTGAAACAGCGGTTTTGAATTGCTATCAAAAATAAAATGCGCTGTGGTTATAAAGATTTCTTTAACCCAAATTAGAGAATTTGTAAAGTGCCACCAAAATGACTGGACGAGCAAGAGCCAGATCTCGAGGCAGAGGTCGTGGGCAGGAGGCTCCTGCTCCAGGAGCGGTGAGAGATTTTACCACCTTTATAATTGTGTTATATGAAAACAAGAGATGTAAACTTAGTATTATAATTCTGCTGTAGCAACCACCTGTACCACAAGAGGCGGCAAAACCTGTTCCATCCGAAGGACCACTGGTGGGGAGGGGGAGACAGAAAGCTGCACCTGCCCCTCTCTCTGAGGAAGGTGAATGTGAAAGCCAAGTGTCATGAATAAACTGTGATGTCATTAAAAGACCTTTAGAATATTTAGGTTCTTAGTCATCTTAGTCATAGGGAAGCATGTTGTAATACTGTTATCAGAATTATCAGTACAATGACATGTAACATCCAAGCCATCTTCTGTTTTTGCCCTTCAGCAATGGTTCAGATTTCTGCAGGCTTTCAGCAGATAAAAATTGGGGAAAGAGGTGGACGCAGGCGGGATTTTCATGATTCAGGCGTGCACACTCGTCAACTCATGGCACATGTAAAAGACTCCAAAACAGGTAACCAAACTGTCAATAAGAATTGAGTTTTTATATGAGTTTATTGGCCAAAACAATATTAAGAATTTATGCCATTTTGTAGAGATGAACAATTGTACAGGAGACGAGAAGCAATAGAGAAGAGGGAAATGGGCTTTGAAAATTTCAGCTGAATAATGTCATTCGAATTTAATTTATACATCTTTTTAGTTAATTTGAAATTGGTGTAGACTTTAGGTGTTTTCCCACTCTTGTTCTACTTTAATTTACAGTAATACTGGCTTTGACTTGTAGTTTTCTGTGTCCACAGGTGTTTCAGGCACTGCCATTGAGTTAAGAGCTAATTTTATGCGTCTGCTATCACGGCCTATGTGGGCTCTGTATCAGTACCATGTGGACTTCAAGCCACCAATGGAGTCCCGTCGTGTGCGCTCGGCTTTGCTTTTTCAGCATGAGGAGACTCTGGGCAAAGCACACACATTCGATGGAGCCATTCTCTTCCTCCCTAACAAACTGCACAACACTGTATGTTTTAGATGACACTTTCAATGTAATGTCATAGGGCTTCTTATTTGTTAACAGGAACGTTTGGTGGTTGGTGACACATTGCTTTATCTGTAGGAGACGGTCCTGTTTAGTGAGACTAGACATGAAGAGAAGGTTCAGATCACAGTCACACTGACCAATGAGCTACCTCCGTCCTCTCCTGTATGCCTGCAGTTTTACAATATCATCTTCAGGAGGTAATCACAGGGCACAGCAGAATTTCATGTTTTAAACTGTGAGCGTAAATAGATAGTAATTTGCAGTCCTGCTGATTTTGTGTTGTAGAATCCTGAGGATCCTAAACATGCAACAGATTGGTCGCCATTACTACAATCCTGATGATCCATTCAACATTCCACAGCACAGGTTTTGAACCCAAGATGCTGTTTTTGTGTGTATTAATTTTCCTGTTATTAGGAAATGATTGGATGCTGTCTGACTCTTTGCAGGCTGACAATTTGGCCTGGCTTTGTGACCACCATCCTTCAGTATGAATCTAGCATCATGCTGTGCACTGACGTGAGCCACAAGGTCCTGCGCAGCGAGACAGTTCTTGACTTCATGTACAACCTGAGACAGCAGTGTGGGGACCAGCGCTTTCCTGAAGCCTGTACCAGGGAGCTTGTGGGCCTGATAATCCTCACCAAGTAAAATGAGCACACGTTTAGATTTACAGGGTTTATTTTGAGGGAAATGTAAAGGTATGGTTTACCCAAAAATAAAATGTTAATTTACTCACCCTTGGGTCATCTGAGACATAAGTGAACAGTAAACAGTGAAACCGTAAAAGATTTTTAGCTGAAACCATGGTTCTTGGTGATTCATCAATCCCATCACCCAACATCACTGCACAGATCTCAGCAGCCATGTTTTAGAAATTTAGTGGAAAACTTCCAGATCATTGGTAGTCGTTATAGCAGCAAAAGGGAGAGATATTGATATTCCAGTGCTTTTGAAATTAAATGTTAAGCAAACACATGCATGTTGTTCTAGTGTTTAAATTCTTTTGAACATGTAGTGTATGTAGGGTTAGCAACAGTGCATATAGATGATGCGTATAGAACTTAAGCGTAGTCTTTTTTAACACAAAACAATAGTCTGGTGTCATTGTTATAGGTACAATAACAAGACCTACAGGATTGATGACATCGCTTGGGACCAAAATCCCAACAACACATTTAAGAAGGGAGATACAGAAATCTCTTTCAAGAACTACTTTAAGACGGTAACATAATGCTAAAGGAATAGAAAATGTGGCTTGGACTTCTGAGACATTTTCAGCATTTATTGTTTCATTCATTTGATTGATTGTCTCCAGCAATATGGTCTGGACATAACAGATGGGAACCAGGTTCTGCTGGTGAGTCAAGTAAAGAGACTCGGCCCCTCGGGTCGACCTCCACCAGGACCTGCCTTGCTCATCCCAGAATTCTGCTACCTCACAGGTAATTCTGCAGTTTTCAGTCATTTTTAAAGATTTAAAAAAATGACCTGGACACAAACAACTGACCATTGAATATGATTTTGTTTCCCCCGAAGGTCTGACTGATAAGATGCGCTCTGATTTTAACATCATGAAAGATCTAGCCACACACACAAGGCTGAGTCCTGAGCAGAGAGAGAGCAGAATTGATCGTCTTCTCTCCAACATTAAAAGGCAAGTTATATAAATCGTCCCTAATAACACAACAGCTAAGTTTATATGTAATAAAAAATGGTCAGTATTCAGATTGGATTGGATTGGATTCAATCCCTCAATTGGATTGAAATGCTGTCACATAAACACTTCAGTTGATCAATCCATATGAAACACCAATCAGATTGGAGGGGGTAATCTGATCAATGTCTAATCATGCCTTCAGAAACGCAGATGTTCAGAATCAACTGAGTACTTGGGGTCTGAACTTTGAGAACAAGCTGCTGAGTTTGAACGGAAGAGTTCTGCCTTCTGAGAGGATCATACAGGGAGGCAGAGCGGTATGGGAGGGTTAACTCCTACTCACTGGTTATATTTATAATGTAACTTTAATTTTAAAGTGTATCATGTCCTCCCCATATTACTACACAGCTTGGATATGAGCATGTTAACATCAAAATGAGCACCGTTTTAATTGAAATGTTGATTTTGTCATCTTTTAGTATGATTACAGCCCATGGACAGCAGACTGGACAAAAGAAATGCGAGGTCTTCCTCTCATAAGCTGCATTCCTCTGGACAATTGGATGATGTTTTTCACACGCCGAAATGCAGATGTTGCGCATTCTTTGCTTCAGACTCTCAACAAAGTGGCAGGGCCTATGGGAATCCGCATGCAGAGAGCTATCATGTGAGACGAAAGCAGAGTCATCTTAAATGTTTAAAAGTCATTTTTGGTCACGTTAGTGAAGATTTCGTGTCTATACAGGATTGAGTATGAGGATCGTCAGGAATCTCTAATGAGAGCCCTACAGCAGAATGTGTCACGTGAAACACAGATGGTGAGTCCACCAATCACGTGTCTGCACGCTTGTCACGTTGAGTACCCAGACCTCTGTGGCTTTAAATTTCTTGTGTGACTTTCATTAGGTCGTAGTAATCCTGCCTACCAACCGAAAGGACAAGTATGATTGTGTAAAGAAGTATCTGTGTGTGGATTGCCCCACTCCCAGTCAGTGTGTGGTGTCTCGCACCATAAGCAAACCACAAGCACTCATGACTGTGGCCACTAAGATTGCCCTGCAGATGAACTGCAAAATGGGAGGAGAGCTGTGGAGTGTAGAAATCCCAGTAAGACAAAACACAGCTCTTTCATATGCACTAATCTACAATTCGGCCTTGTACCAGTTTATTCCTCTATAGATTTTACGTTTTTAGTTGGGAACTGTGAATTCCTTTACAATTATTTTTTGTATTTCAGCTCAGGCAGCTAATGATTGTAGGCATTGACTGCTATCATGACACCGCTGCTGGGAAAAGATCCATCGGAGCACTGGTGGCTAGCCTGAATCAGGGCATGTCCAGGTACTGTACAAGTTAAAGACAGCACTAACTGTAATAATTTGAAGCTCTTCAATATTGGACTGTTTTTCCAATAGAACTGAGGGAGTGTTTGAGATAAAGAAACCAGAAATTAGTTTTGCTAAATAAAGAAAGCAGAAAAATTATTGTTATAGTGTTTCTTAACATTTTCAACATTTTGTGTCTTAAGTTATGCCATGTTAATCACTATTAACATTTGCATTGGCTAAGACAGGTTACTGCTAGATGAAGTTATAAGGTAACGTTGCTGGTTTTTGGCCACTTGTAATGTAGGTAATAGGCAGTTAATATAAATAGTGAAAATGCTGCCTTAACTGTAATGTCATTTTTGTCTTTTAAGATGGTTCTCCAGGTGTGTCTTGCAAAACCGTGGTCAAGAAATTATTGATGCACTGAAAGGATCATTGCAAGGTGTGAATTAGGGCCAAATTCCTACATCCAAGTCATAAAATCACAGTAGTGACTTTTAGACGTCTTGATTTGCTAAGTACATTGATAAAGGTCTTCATTTAAAAAAGCAATAAAACAATTTGTCTCTAGCTGCTTTGAAGGCCTATCTGAAATACAACAATTCCCTGCCCTCGCGCATCATCGTGTATCGAGATGGAGTTGGGGATGGCATGCTGCAAAGTGTGGTGGATTATGAAGTCCCTCAGATCATGCAGTCCATCAAGACCATGGGAGAGGATTACGAGTGAGCTGTGCTTCACGCAGACAGATTGGCACTTTAAGTCTGATGAGTTTTCTAGTTATGTTTATCTTTATATTTCACAAACAGGCCTAAGCTGTCAGTGGTGGTGGTAAAAAAACGCATTAGTTCCAGGTTCTTTGCTCGACTAGATGGCAAAATTTCCAACCCTCCTCCTGGAACAGTCATCGACACGGAAGTCACTCGTCCAGAGTGGTGTGTATAGAGCAGCGTCATCAGGACTAATTTGTATTCACCAAAAGAGAGATTTTATATTTGTGATTACCTGCTTTTGTTTTAGCTTTATATTTGCTTTTCTTCAGGTACGATTTCTTCATAATAAGTCAGGCTGTTCGCTTCGGGTGTGTTGCACCTACTCACTACAATGTGGTGTTTGACAACAGCGGCCTTAAACCAGATCACATGCAGAGACTGACCTACAAACTCTGCCACATGTATTATAACTGGCAGGTAACAACCTCTTTAGATCATAACATCAGTGGTATGCTAAATTGTATCTGTTTTAAATAAATAAAATTCAGTGGTATGCTGATAACAGCACTGTAAGCTCTACCTTTCCATACGCTGCTTGTGGATTCCTCAATGTTCTTTTCAATTCTATCTTAAGGGAATTGTCCGAGTGCCTGCGCCCTGTCAATATGCCCACAAACTGGCCTTCCTGGTTGGGCAGAGCATTCACAAGGAACCCAACATGAACCTGGATGACTTCTTGTACTACCTGTAACCTGCTTAATTGATAGCATGGATCTTGAAGCACAAAAGAGCTTTCGTTTTGTTTAACTAGTTGATTGAGTTAAAAGAATAATGTTAAAATGTTTGTTTATATGCTTAAGTATTGTGTGTTTATAGAAATTTAGGAAAAAACTGTCCAGTAATGAATGCTTACGAGAGTAAAGCTTTCTTTAAATATTTTCTTTCATTATAAAATTGTTTAAGTGTGACACTGTAATTCTTGTATTCTTTTATGTTAAAAAGAATGGTTCGGATTGTAGATTTGGTTTAAATGCTTAAAAGTGGACTTAATAAATGAACATTTATTCTCTAGTTTCTGATATAAAAATACAATTGTTACATTTGATGTCTACAAAACGTGTAATGAGCACTCATTTATTGCTTAAATTATTCATGTATGGTTTATGGTTCGCATACAATAAAATGCTAGTAATATTGCAGCTGTAATGCCTTACTTGACAATTAAAATATAGAACGTAATACTTCTGAACTGTTTGCACATATTTTAGACTAAAGAACGCTACAATGATTGGAACAAAAAGGAAGCATTAGAGGGGACTTAAGGCCAATGAAAGGAAAATAGACGAAGACTGTTGATAGTATATGCATGTACATAACAGTTCAATATGATATCAGCGAGTGCATATTTTATTTTAAGTAATTGCATTCACTGCTGCCTAATTATATATTTTCCCGTTTTTCCATTTTAATTTCAATCACAGTTTTGCTGCGTCTTGCTAATTACCTATAGGGATGTTTTCTTGGAGGCAGTAACTACTTTCTTCCTGCAGGGGACGCACAGGGGCTTGAAAAGTTGATTGTTAGCCGATCCTTATTTTGGCCATATTAAAATCTAATAGGAGTCATGGGATCTATTTTAGACACTACAACATATAATTCTTTAAACTAATTATTTTAAGGTTCGGTACCTGTGATACCAATGCTCTTGTGAAAAATGTATCTACATAAAATCTAAACGCTTCACTACTGTGAATGACCATTATCTCAAACGCACAGTAAAGTAACAGGTACCATGTGACCAGGCAAGCTCAGTGTTACTTTAGCTGCATTTTGAGCTATG
>JAZGTJ010016965.1:0-12339 GCA_036877575.1 Botia almorhae
ATTAAATATATATCCTATGATTTTTTTTCTGCTGCATAATTTGATGGCATCCTCGTATTTTCAGTTGTGGCTTTACATTTACAAGTTGCCTCCGTACTAAGTAGGATAAGCCTGCAGATGTCACATACGTCATATGTAGGTGGGTTGGTGACTGATTGTCTGTGTATTTCCGGTGACATTTCCTAGAATTTCTATGTAAGAGTGATGTTTTGCATAGGTTAAACGAACAGTAACTAATGGTGCACATATAAGGTTTAGTATTGATTTGTCTTCATTCATGGCTTGCACTATTTGTTTCACAGTATAATTAAACATACACAATTGAATTAAATGGCTAAAAATACATGTCACTAAATTACATCAAGGAAATGATTTCGCTGCTGACAAAAAACAGCTTTAAACAAGCCAAGTGATCAGCTAGTGTCCTAGCCTGGCTCAACATGATTTAATAGAGATTTGGAGCATTTTCAGATGGTCAGGCTGGGGAGACAGCTGACCAACCAGCTAAACACCAGCTTAAAAAGGCTGGGTGACTAGCTTCACTAGCCAAAAGCAGCAAATAACCATAGACTGGTTAAAGCTGTTTGTATTTCAACTATGCCCTCAGTGTTGATATTAACATTCTAGTTGTAAGTGATGGATGATCAAATGAATCCTACCCATGATGTCATAGCACCATCTGCTTAACTTAGCTGTTTATTTGTATCCTGGAAACAGCAGTCCTGATAAATATTGATTCTTCTGTCAGCAATATCTAACACACATATATATAAACATATTTATAATTTGTCAGGAACTTGTAATTGTATATTGTACACCATACTGTACACCATTTATGTATCTACACCAACTGTGACATTTGTATATACTCCTAAATCTAATAATATGTGTAAAAAGGAGAGAAATATCAAGGACAAAGGTTGCTAAGCAACTTTGCTTTCACCTGTCCTGCTTTACAGTAGCGTAGTCACAATTTAGCAGACAGCCTGGCTGTGTATTATTGCACCTTTCCTAACCGTAACTGTAGCTCTCACTACTGTTAATCTCTCAACGACACTGGAGCACTATTCAACACACCACTCTATGCTCTTGTGTGCCCACATAACCAGACAGAACTCTGCTTCTGTGCTGTAATGTAGGATAGCTTATGTAAAATTGCTATGGAATACACAGTTCTGCAAATATTTGATTTTCTACATTTAAACAGAAGCCATTGACATGAATGGAGTCGCTATGGTGATGCAGTAGTCCCAGGATCCTTTGCAGAGCTATGCAGATGCACACATCAGTGAATACTAATTAAATTAAAGTGAGGAATATTTTACTTTCACAGGGTGACAAGCAGCTACTCATGCTGATGGCGTACTGATGATTGCATTATAGACAGGGCAATAAACTATGTTTGCTTAATGCTTTCAGGGTCATCAAGGTCTTTGGACTACACAACACTGGCCTTTAAAGAGACTGGTTACCTTTCAGACCTTCCATTATTAAGAACTGACCTCATCCTTTTCCAATAACACTGTGATATAAGAGGTCATAGGGCTGAATAGCACACAGCATGGATCAATGCCTCAGAGGTACCCTGGCTTAACTCATCTGAGCTCGACATCACAACCAGAATATGTTGCATTCATGACTGTCAAGGCAATGCAGAATTTGTCTAAGACATCACTTTGAAATGAACACAACTGGCTCGTTTGAGACAGGTCATGGTGCAAGATGGAAAGATTTATCAAAATGCAGCTGTTAAATTGCATAAACAGAAATGGCTACAATATTGTTTTGACAGCATTTTGCTTTATTAAGATTTTAACAGCACATCATAAACGGACCATTTGTTAAACCTGTCAAAACTATTCTTGCAGATAATGCAGTAAGATAAAAGCTGTCACTCAATGAACAGCTTGAATACTTTTGTCCCCTACAGACTCTGCGTGTTTACATAAAGAAATGCCTAATTTCTCACCGCGCAAGTCCCCTTTCTTTTTAAAATGTCTTCTCTGTGTTGAGCTCTCGCAGTCTGTGAAATCTCCAACGACTGACATCTCTGGAAAACAAAACAGAGCTTAGTTCACAATATCCCACTTTCAAATCAATTAGAGTGGACAGAGTGCACAAACAGGAAACCAGGGTGTCATATATAAGGTTTTATGGTACGTTAGAAAGACAAGACATTTATTATATGCTGTATTCTGCAGTAACCTTGGTGATCATGCTCTGAGGAGGCTTAAACAGGCCATGCTTGATCTGCCTTTAATGACGATTGTTGGACGCTCTTAGGCTAGTGTCCCACAAACAGGGGCAGTCCACTGAGTCAACAGCTGATACACCAACCGCAAGACCACATGCCTGCTTAGCTCTGCCAACATAACAGATGCATTTAGTACATATGATTATTGTCACTGCTTTGCAGTTAGTGTGGCACTTCAGAAACAAACTACAAAGTGAAACTTAGGATATGCTAGATGGATAAATTAAGTAAATCTGAAAATGTTCAAATTTTCAAAACATTGTAGCTTCGTGTTTAAGTGGCCTTTTAGCTCTTAAAGTAAAATAAAGTAAGTCATAAGTAGTTGTGCAGTGATAAGTCATAAGCATTGTATATTCTACACCCCAGTGTGTTCTGCATGTAGCTCCACCATCATACTAAACTGTAACTTCATATATGGACATTCATCCAACATTTTGTCATTGAAGCAAGTCTGTGTCACCATTATTTTATTACCAACATATTGCATCACTCAGTCAAACAGTTTAAATGTGCAACTTACACTGTGTGTGCTTTCACACAACACACATAAGCACATCAACAGAACAAATCACCCAAGTGCCCCCTTAACATTTACAGTTCTCCTAAGGCCTTTATATCACACATATGTGTTCTTGCCATTAACAAACTGTGATTCTGCCATCTAAAAATCAAGGCTACTATAATAAATCTATTACAATAAAGCTCTGACTCTGTAATGTACAATCCCTAGGTTTACAACTAGAAGTCAAGGTTTGGCTGGTTAGCATGACATAGTACCCTGTTGGTAGATGTTGTAATCTGGTAGCTGTGTGTTGTCATAAATTATACTTTTTGTGAACAATATAGGCCCATGCGATATTAATTACAGGAGATGTTTTACCTGTATCTAATTGTATTTATTAATGTCTATGAAGTAGTGTGTCATGGTCAGGTTACTATTTCTTTGTGCATTTATTTTTAAGGATTAAACAGTTTGTTTAAAATGTTTCCTTATTTATTATGTATTTATTTGTTTGTTTGTTTGTTGTTTATTTATTTTTGAGGACTCTTGAAAGCATTAAATTGACTTTTTAAATGAACTAATCAGCATTATCATGACAGTATTTTCCTGGCTCCAGAATGATTACACATGACATGTACATCTCAGGTTCAAAAACCTTTATGAGCCCATGAGCAAAGATGGCAGACTTCAAATCACGTACTTCCATGTACCAGCTGAGCAGCGGAGATTTAAGAAATGGATCTCATTTAGTTTACATAGCAGGTTTAAAGCGTTTAGTCTCTCTGGCAGATATGGTAGACAGAATGGGGCGAACACCCTTACAAATGACACTCATGCACTACATTTTTTAAAGCAGAGTGCCACAGGGGCAAACAATCAAGCAGGAGTCCACTCAAATCAAGACTGTAATTTTTGTCACTCTTCCTGAGATTCCCACTTTAAGAACTATTACTGCAAAGTACTGGACTTGCTTTAATGACTCACCATTCAGCTGTACACGGCAGTTTCTTTGCATGTTTCTGGTTTTGCAGAAATTCAAGCAGCTTTGCTGAAGCGCCATTACTGGACAAATAATATATTGGCAATGACGGCTTTTTTGCATCTGTATCAGGAGAGGATTTTAAAAAGCTAACACGGGACCTGCCAGTTGTCTGGGAAACCCTTTTGATCTCTGGTGCACATTACAAGCAAACACTGGGAGTTGCTGTCGAGTGTGTGTTACATGGAGCTAAAAGACTGCATCGTAAATCACAGTGTCTCTTTGTCAGGATATGAGCTGAGTGCAAAATCATCTCGTAAATTGTTTAAAGGAAGTGTGGTGCTGTCCTTCCTCATCACACAAACACTAGACTCCAGACCAATCCAGGAAAGAAACATCACTCACTTTTGGCGGCTAGACAGTATCTGCCAACAGGCTTTTGTGCGTGTTATTCAGATAGGCTAATAAAAACGCTATGGATCCTTCTTAACATGGACGGTTACCACAGAGGACAAGTGCTGTGCTGAATTCAGTTGACATTGATGGACAATTTGGATGTCAAAAGCTCAAGATGTTTATGAACTACATTTTATTATTTTATCATTTTATATTATATATTATTTTATTTTTTTCACATATTAAATTCTGATTACTTAAAACAAATAAAACGTTTACAACAGCACATATCTCAACAATAAACAGCATGATATTAGGTATCATTTGAGTCTATAGCACAAATTGTAAAGGACGAGATATAAACAACAAACTATAAATATAAGATATAATAATTGTGATGCTTGCCTTGATAAGCACTAATTAATAGTAGATAGCAAGGTTGATGATTCATTTCTGGTAATTAGATAATGCACTACAGCTTTATTTCCTGTGATTGACATGAAAGCATAGTCTCTGCTGTTTGTTTTATGGAAGATTGCATGGTGTCCTTCACATTGTGTTTAGCCAACATCTCAGTACAACACCGTCAGGCCAGTCTGACACACGTTTAATGAGCATGTTTTCACAAAGAAAGCCCCACTGGAGATCTCAAAGCCCTGGATTACTGCTCAGTACAATTACCCATTTACAATTGCTGTCCAACCCAGCAGTGTGAACTGCCGTAGACCGCAGAAAATGGTGACTCATTACTCATATGTCTTCTGACAGCTCAGCTGCAGCGATAAAGCAAGTTGCGACTCATATTTTGTCCATATTAAATACATTTAGCCCTGTTGTGCATACTAATTCAGGCAGCAATGATCTGGAGGACAGGAGGAAATTATTAAATCAATATTATTGTCATATTATATCAGGGTAATTGTTAGGGGAAAATGTCCAGTCAGATCTATTAAAGAAAGTACAGTTTAGTTTATATTTGTGTTATTTAGTAAAGTCATTTAGGAAATATATGAAAAAGAGGTTTTATTCTGTGCAGAGGCTCATGGATAAAAACATCATCTTTGATTTTTGCCTGACCTTCTCACTAACAGTTGAAAGGTCAATCTTGTGTGTGACCTTTTTCTAAAACGGCTCAGACATCAGAGCATTACAAGAGGGCATTGATGCAACATTGTCCAACAGGTCAATGTCTCAAGGTCAGACCTACGGTGGACTGCCCCACATCAGGACAAACCTTTCTACCAGATAACAGTTTTTGATTTTGTTACATCATAAGAGTGGATGATGTCTTGTGTATTCCATGAATCCTTATCATTTTCCAACAGCTTCCCCAGAGCTCCCTGGAAAGATTCATCATAGCTCTGGATGAACCAAAAAAACCACACAAACAAAACAAATAGGCTTTATGAGGTGTATAAATACTCCTGCTGTGAAACATTTAGCCTTTGCTCCCCCTGTTCTTTGGGGAAATTAGGTGCTAATGTCAAAAATCAAAAGCTTGCTGCATATTGTTCTTTTATGTGTGGATTACATCATTTCCAGCAAGAGTACCGGAAGCTATAAACTCATTCTGTAAAACTGAAAGCTGCCTGCTGTAGCTGTTGAGCCTTCAGCTTTATCCTTAACAAAGACAAGATAGAAAACAGTGTTTACAAGACACTGAGACAATATAGAATTGATCGAGTGAGGGGGAAGCCAATAGCAGCAGTTTGAGAAAAATAAAAAATAATAAGTTTTAATGCATAGACACGATCATATATAAAACACCTACAAATAAATGACAAGTTTGTTATTGCTATAAGCAAAAACTATTGCTATAAGATGCCACAAAAAAGATCTAGTTATGTCACAGGTATGGTATTTTATATGCTCACCACATGATAGTAAAGATACTGGTAAAGATAGTAAAGATACTGGTTTTAGAGAACTACTGGAAAGCAGGATATAGAGTGTGTAACTTGAATCTAAATTGTGACTGCATAACATTGACAGGCAGGATGCTCAGTGGATGAATATTGGTTTAAGACTCTCTGCCTATTATTCTAACCTGATATTCTGGCCTCAGCTTGTTAAAGAGTCAGTGAAGGCCATTCTCATTAGCACTGTTTTTCTGCCTAGGGATACTTCTGCCATTTAGCTTTCAAATGGCTGAACATAATCATTAGGATCACAGATGGACATTGCATCTTTATTAGCATTACATGGCATTGCATCTTTGTTGTTGATGGTATGTCAGGGAGATCAGTTATCTCTTCCTGTGGGCTACTGGCGGATTAAAGCATTCAGGAAGATCAAATAGAAAGCAGATCTGCATGACGTCGGTTAAAAAAGCTCTTTCACTTAGTCATGCGAGTTGTGACACCCCTGTGTCTTTCAGTCTTTTGACTTATAATGCTATTTTGATTATATTTACAGTCAAAGAAACCATCATTTTGACAAATAGCCATCGGTTGGTTCAGTCATTTAATGTTGAAATGGAAACAGCAAATATCAACTGGAACAGCGTTATTGGTTCGTTATTGGCTGTATTAAAATTAAGAATGTGAGCGCAGATAGCAGGAACGAAGCAAAACAGATGTAAAGTGCTCAAACCAAATAGGTGCGATGTGATGTCATCGTGAATATGCTAAGTAGCATAAGGCAACATTTCAAGCAGGTTTATAGGTACTTATAAATGAATCCAATTCGTAAAACTCAAGGTGACATCAGTGTTCAATCATACTCAAGGTAATATTGCAATGATAATTGGTTTATATTAGCGATATTTACAATTTTGCTTATCTTTTAAAAAAATCCTCAGTTGTCATTATAAAATTCCCAATAATTAAAGAGTTAAGCAGGCTCTGGATCATAGGCCGCATTTAACAGCCACAGTGAGATTAGGAAAATCAGGAAGATTTACACAGCACTACATAGAGGAGCCAATTGTGAGAAACACAGTTCACCGGTAAGGAAGATAAGAAATTGATGTTTCTTGGATTGCTGATTACAATCCCATCAGGGGCCCCAAGATATGGGTTTTATGGTAATTATATTGTCAGGAAAATTAAAATGCCACTCAGATATATCCTTAAGTATGTTCACGGAGAGATGAGTTTAATGCACTCATTTAATCCACACAGATAATACAGAACACTGCTGTAATCTCCTGTATTTATGTTTTGCCTGGAAAAGTCATAAAGTTTAAGGTTCTGTTGAATATTTTATAATGCTCTCTCTGGCTCTTCTCACTTAACAATCCTTGCTTGGCATACATCATCCTGGTAGGCTGGCATACAGTCTGTTCTGGTAGAGTTAAGCAAACCCACTGTAATTGTGAACATAACAGTAGAAAATGGTGCTCATGTCCAGATGGCTCCACAGCCACTGGGATAAAGAGATGCGTAGTCCGGAGAAATGAAACTAGAGAGTGCAAGGGTTAAAGCAGCTTTACAGATTGGAATGTACAGCTGCTTCTTAAGCGATACCACTGCTGATACATTCTTGAGTGTCTACAGGAACCAACTGTGACAGAACACCTGATACAACATTAGGATAAAAGCAGTGTGTTTGAGCATGTCCTAGATGAGTGCATACCATGAGATAACAAGGCCCTTAAAATATGCATACCATTTCACCAAGGACCAAAATGAACATATTCTGATTATAAAAATGTCTTAAATATAATATTATATTCTACAGCAGTATTTTATATATTTACAGTATTTCTCAAATATTTAGAAACAGCAAGAGCAGAATTCCAAAATCTATAGTGGTTAATGGCCTTCTTGCCTCAAATAATGACAGAAGGAAATAAATGGAGGGGGCGGGGCAGATTTACCCCCCTGAGGATGATTGACATGTTGATAGTGCTGCTTGCATTTTCCTTGTCTGTGGGTATGTGCCTCTGAGCCCGTTGCCACAGATATTGGAGTAGCTTTAGCTGACACAGCACAACTGTTGGATGCCTACCAAGTTGTTCAAACCCCCTGGCCCCAACAATCATCAAATCCATTCCAGTGTAATTTAAGACGCACACCTGTTTCTTCACTTGTTGATTGATCATTTATCTTTAAAGACACTGCATTATCTTCAATTAATGCAGAGATGATGCAGAGTTAGATGCAGCCTAGAGAGTCATTAGCATCTATTGCCATTTAACTCTTGCTCAATATGAATGGCAGTTGATGCTGGAATGCTCTTGATGTACATTACAAAATACTGTAATGTGTGTAAAGCTTATTTCATATTACATTTCAAAATATATTTATATGTATGCTGTAGAATAAGCATGTAATGTAAGATTTTTTAAAGGTTTTGTAGAAGATATATCCATCATGTCCTAACATAATGTCATATTATTGGTGTTTGATGGGTTTACAGAACATAGACAAATAATGTTAGTGTCAAAGCTAAAGAGCTGCTGAGATTTTGGATTTTGGTTTGCATATTCCACCAAATAATTCTATTGTAAAATTCCTGGATGTCTGCAAACAAGACATATTCATTAATATAATCTTGTTTCAAATGACGTGTTGCTGTACTCATTTACAAGATAACTTGAGCGTGGAAGGAAGACATGTAGGCTCACCCACTGCCTCTCAATAATACATTCAGGGCATGTATATTTTACTGCTGTTGTACAGCACATGTGCGCTCTAAATCCAGCCAAATCCCAGTGCTGCTATCAGTGGGGACCACATGCTTACCCCAAGCTTACGAAGTCATTTCCCAAGAGCAGAGCATTGATTATCTTCTGGAAATAATTGATCCATTGTTTTGTTTTTCATCTGCTGTGTCTTGGATACCATGGAAACAGTGATACTGTATGCTGTTAAAAACGGTTTTCTCAAGGATTTTTCAAGACAAATTGGGGTTACACTATGTCCAACCTTTTTTAAGGCAACATTGATTAATACTGAAACAATGGCTTATTATTTAGAACTAGGGAAAGCATGTATGTATTATTAATGACATTGTGAAGCGAAATACACAGAAAATGAAGTTGTATAAGATTTTAAGATGTAGGAACTTTTTTAAATGCTTGCCTTTTTTGGTTACCTAACACCAAATCACAAAGTTTTTAAAAACAGCAAAATCCTCATCCAGTCCAATAGTAGCCTAATCAATATTGAAATATTGTAATCAATATATATTTTTTACAATTAATAATTGTAATTATTTTCTTTATTATTTATCATCAATGTAATTTTGTAAGATTTATTTTCTATTTAGTATCGTTTATTTATACATTTAAACCTTTAATTATTAACCTATATCATTTTTTCTGTGGCAGGACAACGTACAAGTGTGTACTCAGTACACGAGTAAATAATGTAGGCGTTTAAAAGCCCTTCTCTCTATCCATCTTGCTAAAAACATAACGGATCTCGTTTGATTAAACAAGAGTTCAGAAAATGATCACACCAGTGAATGCAACAGATAAATATGGTAAAAGAAATCGTCAGCTACAATACGCGCATGTTTTGAACACGTCTAATGATATTAAGTTTAGAACGATGCCAAAATTGTATGAGATCTGAAGTAATGCGATTAAAGCCGCCGCGAATCCATGTTTTAAATGAAGCGTCACGTGCTCGCGCTCCCTGCTCACTAGAAGTTTGGCGTGTCACATCAAGGGAGAATCCGACCATCATAGATGCGCCAAACCTTCCTGCAGGTTTTTGCTTTTTTCTTTGGATAATGGCTTTTCTAGGTTCACATCTAAGATTTTTGGATACGCTTTGGAATATATCACCCGAAAGCTTTTAATTTTACTGAAAATTAAAGGAGTTACCCCAGCGTGAAGGGGTAGAAACTGCGTTTGAAAGAAACAAATGGATTGCAACGAGAATCAGTCCCTAACAAGAACGGATTTTTCTGCGGAACACTGAAAGTAAAGGAGATGCTTATGGGAACTTCTAATTCCTTATCTATAAGGTAGCTTGTTTATTTTGTTTAAAATATATTTTGCTCACAGCACTGCTTTTTGGGGAAAGATTATAGCTGTTACTGTACTCTTGACACGCATTGTTCACAGCACCTTTGCGCAAATTTGTTAAAATGTAGAAATAATTTATCAAACCATTTATTAAACACAACTTCGACTCATATTCACATTGTTATATTTAACCAGTAAAATTGTGATAAATCGCATTTTCTTTTACATGCGTCTGACAAGCGCTTATCTCTTCACCTACACAAAGCCGTGACAATAAACAATAAGTGGCTAACATAAATCATTTCACAATTCACATACATCATCCGTTTCATTATTTTTTCCTGTTGTTTCATTATTATTTACTGTAGGATTCCATTGTCAGACGCTTTATCATGACTGATGGCGAGGGGAGAGAACACTTTCATTACTTGGAGAAAGGCGAGGTAAGAGTTCCTATCTCAGCCCTGTACCGGGCGCCTGGTCACGGTGAAGAGATCGGCGATGAGGAGGAGAAAAGCAGCACATGGATCCCCGTACATGAGAGCTCTCATGCACAGGGGTCCGGGGCCCGGGACCCCACACCGGATTTGGTCTCTGATGAAGAGGAACAGCCTCCCTATCCAGCGCTCGCACCCGTGGTTTTCTTCTGCATCAAACAGACCACTCGTCCGCGAAGCTGGTGCCTCAGGATGGTTTGCAATCCATATCCTTTATATAGTTATTAGTTTCTGTTGATTTCATAAATAGAGCGCTAGAGAAATTTGACTTTTAACGCTATGTTGACGACCATGGAATGAATAACTTGTAATAATGAATACATTTAAACCCATAACAGTGGATAAATTTTTTTTAATTAAAGTTATTTACTAATGAGCTTCAAAGAAAGACCTCTTAGACTTAATAGAATCTTTTTTGGACCTAACAATACCTTGGTATCAATTAAAACATGTAGGTGTAAGCTGAATGGCTGGCTGGTTGCCGTGGCAGCGGACTGCTTTCTGCATGTATTTTGACAGGAAACTTCAACAAATAAGAGCTGATCTCTGTCTCCCAATGGTGTAGGCTTCCTAAAGATACATCCTCTTGGCAGTGTTGCAATTAAGAGCACTACTTTATAAATAGCTTCATTAGGTGTAGGGGCGGCTGCAGCCCTCCACTGAGTGTCTTTAGATGTGAAACACAAAATGCAGCCTGGCACTTTGTAGATATTACTTTATGTTCTAGATAACGATAAAATTAATCAAATCTTTATGATTCATGGATCTTAATGATGATTTGGACTCACTAGCCTGATTTATGTTGCAGTTTTCTCCATTTTGTGGTTTGCTTGATATTGGATAGTCATAAAGTAGATTACACTTAGTGAAATGGTATGTTTGGGTTGTTAGGGTTTGTATTACGGTACATTTATGATAACCCATTGTGGTTTGCATTGTGTCTATCATTACGTTTTGATTGACAGCTGTAAAGAGAGCAATTAGACTAATTATTAATGTACATGTACCTAATGAATGTGATTTTTACTCGCTCATAGAAAGCTTTGTTTGGGGAATTTGGAGGTTGTGGGAAACCTCACTGCAATTTGTATTACTTCCTGTGTACATTTTGCCAGCTACTTAGTGTTGTGCAGTTTGCAAGTCTTATTTATGTGAGTTGTTTAGATTTTTCATGGTAGTGCACTTTGTGCATATATTGACAGCCTATATTGCTCAGTTGTCTCATGCAATCATTATCATAATCACTATGAGGATCTATGCACCGGGCATGCAGTTCTGTGGCCCACAGTAGAGAAATGGCATTATGCGTCATTCCGCTGATTATTTAGATGAATGTATTGAACAACTAAAATTGAAATGTCGAGAGCGTCAGCCATTTCTCACCTGCTATCAAACCAAGAAGGGAAAATAGAATTGTTCAAACTACCAGTTTTTCATCTGATTAATATTCATAAGTTAAGGTCATTTGTATTCTATCTTCCAATCTCTTTTATGCCTCTCGCTGCTATCTACAAAATTGAATTAAAATGATGTTTGTTTTTTAAGTGGGTCAGTCCTATGTGCCGTGCATTTAAAAAGTTGAGTATCAGTTTTATGCCGTAGAATGAAAGACGCAAAGAAGCACGTTTGTCAGATGAAAGGATGTATCATCTTTATTTTGATTAGTCATACATGAGCGTTCCCGCCCTCAGGCATGTTTTTCAAGGCCACAACACTTATTTATTGAGGTGATGATTAATCGGTACTCTGACATATTGTAGCTACCAATGCAGAACTGGGGATGTGTGTGTG
>JAZGTJ010016966.1:0-12339 GCA_036877575.1 Botia almorhae
AGGAGCTACGACGACAATATGTCCAGGTATAGTGTATATTCAATTCAATGTCCAGTTCTATAAGCTTTGCACTTTGCAAGTAGGTAACCTACACAGTAATAGGAGGCCAACCAGGCCCCTCATGAATTCATTTACATAGATGAGGCAGGATTCTATCTGGCCAAAAGGCGTCGACGTGGACGAAATGTATGTGAAATGTCTTTCACAAATGTAAGGTTGGACCCTATAATACCGAGCGCCTGCTTGCCTTTCTCAATGATCTCCACCAGCGCCTGGTTCCAGAGCTAGTGTTTTTTTAGCAAGTGTTTTTTTGTTCAGAATGCTGTTTTGTGTTTCATGGATATTTTGTTCACTGTAAGCAATACTGTAAAACTTTTTTTGTTCTATCATACCGTGTTTCTACTGTACCTCCTGTAGTAAACAGTAAAGGGAAAAAAACGTTTATGAATGTGAACATGTGGACATACAGTTCCCAAACAAGAAATTTAGTGTCAAAACGGTGGATTGCATGGTTTGCATGCAAATACCTGTAAAACTGAAACATAAAAGTCTATGCAGTTTTTGTAATGTCAACAATAGCCAGTATTTTGAAACCTGGTGTACTTTGATTGACTGCATGTACCTTGTGAAGTAAAAACAAGTGTTATTCTTTGACAGAATAATTTCATTCAGTCAGTGTTTTGGTAAAGTTAGTGTGTGCAGAGAAAGATGTGTTCTGTTTTGAAATGAAGAGTTAGTATATATTTAACAAAATGTATTTTTGAGAAGAAAATTATCCATTTGGCCAACTGTGTTTTGTAGGTGTGAGTCTGTGTTAAGAGTTTAGAAAAAATATCTGAAGTATGGGTAAGCGATTGTTAGCGATTGAAAAAAACTGTAAGTTAAATACAAAATGCCAGTGAAAATGTGGAGTATGACCACCCCATTATTTTTTATGACATGACATTTAGTAAATCTTTGACCAAACACAGACACTACACTTGTCACATATGCACTTGTCTAACCACTTGTGTACTGATAAAAAGTCAAAAGTAAAATATTATTCAGGTAAAAATTGCATCCAGAAATCTCTCCTCTTTTATTCACTATTAAAAAATAAACCTCTTACAAGCAATTGAAAAGTATATTTATTAAATATTGGTAAAGTGTCCTGAGTGGTTTTTAATGCAATACCATGTGGATAATATGGTATCTGGTTGGTTACCACAATGTTGCTAGATAGTTGCACTTTGGCTCAAGTCAATAGAGCCTATCTGTAATTCTCTGTGATATGCTGATCACTAGATATGGCTCAGATCCCTCCTTCAATGTAAGTCAATAGATGTTTTTCACCTGTTTTATCTTTCGTCAAATGACAACTGTACATCTAATGTAATGACTTAGAAAGGTAATGGCAAACCTCTCTTCAACCAGCCACATGATTTTAGGTATCATTTATATCCATATCACAAATGCAGAGAAATTATTTTAATGTTTAGGGTTAGGGTGTTTTTTAATCAAAAGTATTGACAATAGTAATAGTGATGCTTGTCTTAGCGAACACCACTAAATATACAAGCAATTTTAATTTGTAATTTATGCTACTGTGATGATGTTGCCTTTTTGCGAAATGTCAACTGTTGTATACATTTACATTTATGCATTTGGCAGATGCTTTTATCCAAAGCGACCTACAGTATATTCAAATTATACATTTTGTCAGTACATGTGTTCCCTGGGAACTGAACCCATAACGTTTTGTGCTGCTACAGCAACTGAGTGTCACAATGACTCAGGTGTGTACTATATTGTTATAGTGCGATACAGTTTATTTCAAAGCCTTGAATCGACAAAAAAATGCATAAATACAGGGCTTTTCTTTCCTGGCTATCAGGTGAGCCAAGGTATAATACATTGTGTCAGAAGTTTCCACTTTTCAAAAGCTCAGGACTCAAGGGGAATGTTAAACTTTCTCACTTTAGAATGAAATGCAGCCTTTGCATTATTGATGAAAGCCCTCTGGACACAGTGCTTTGAAGTATGCACATCCACATTAGGTCTTTGTTCTAACACACTAACTAGAGCAACATTAAATAGAGCTGCGGTCCAAAATAGGAGAACAGAGGCTTGTGGACAGAATTTGATGAATAGTGAAAAAGGGGAAGTTGTAGGTGACCTATAGCTGATCTGAGGTTTGGGTCCATGTGCCACAGCACGTTCCCACTCAAATATCTTTATCTACTTTGTTTGTCACCTTACAGTTTACAGGATTCATTACTGTATAAGGTCATATTCTGAATGGCCATTCAAATGAAAGCAGCATGTCTCCTGCATTTTCTCCTTTATTCAGTCCAAAAAAGTCTATTATGACTAAAGTCATTTTCAGAGCCTGACAGTCTAGAGCAGGGGTCACCAACACGGTACCCACGGGCACCAGGTCGCCCCCAAGGCCTGTTTTAAAAATAGCACAACTCACTAGTGAGCTGCGTCTAAAATTTAATTTTATTCTGTTGCTATTCTTTTTTAATCACACTTGCATTTATATAAATTTAAAAATGACAATATCTTAAAAATATGTTTATTATACATGAAGTTTAGGTAAGTTTAGTTGAACTCTGATCTACTCTAGTTCAAAGGTCAGTATTGTGTGCGTGACAAAACTTCAGTGCTCGTGGAGAGTAAGCTAGCGAGCGCAGCGAAGATGGGCACTGAATGCAGTTTCTTACCCCAAAAACATGGCAGAAAAAAAGAAAACGTATCACTTTTACAACAAATGGGAGGAGTTGTTTCTTTTTACGACTGTGAAAGAAACCTGCATGTGTCTCATTTGCGGGGCGACTGTGGTGACGGCAAAGCAGCACAATGTGGAGAGACACTTCATAATTTTGTTTAAAATGCCGCAGATTTGGTCATTAGTTCAAAATGTGACAAGATTTATTTAAAAATATTGTTTTTTCTTTAACACTACATAATTGATAACTTTTTGAAACATGGTGCAACATAGTTCATGACTTGTTAAAAGGGTTTGTCAGTGGCAAGTGAAAATGGGACATTTTTTCTATGAAATGTAAGTGATGGTGAAAATTTAAGTGAAAATTGAACAATTACTGAGATTAATAGAAATAAAGTGCTGAATATCGATATCTGTTTCCCACCTTGTTGTCATTATTGATAATTATTGTGAGAAATCATTAACGTGATCAGTGTCTTCACATAGATGAGTATCATTAATCATTATTAATAATGTATAACTAAAGGCAAACTGAGCAAATTTGTTATTTTAGAAGAGTGTATCAAACTGGTAGCCCTTCGTATGATCCAGTACCCATGAAGTAACTCTCAGTTTCAAAAAGGTTGTTGACCCCTGGTCTAGAGCTATTTTTAGAGTTGAATACAGGTTTATCAGTACATACAATACAAACAGTACATACTATATACTAGTGTTGTCACGATACTGGAATTTCTAACTTTGATACGATACCTTGAAAAATATCGATATTCGATACCATTTTCGATACCAAAAACTGCCACAAGAGCTAACATGTACCATTGTATTTTTATTAACTAATGTTATCAAAGAACAAATAAATACTGTAACAAATGTATTGTTCATTAATGTTGGTTAATACATTAACATGTATATGATGAACAGATTTTAATTTTGCATTCACATATATTCATTGATCAACACATATAAATGAAGTAAACACGGATAAGCAAAGGTGCGTCACATTTGAAACCAAACCTCACTGGAACGACATGAGTACACTCATATGAGCATCAATACTGGGCCATCTTGGTTAATATTTCAGTAATGTTAAAATGAGAGCAATTACCAACCTCTCAAAACTCTTTATATAGGTCCGGGTGTCCGGGTGTGCTTTGCTAAATTAGTGGTGTTAGAGTACCTTTTGTTACCACTGCTTTGTAACAATGCTTGAAAGTTGGCTTGCTTGTGTCTTTTGCCATTCCGTGTTCATTGTGTCAAATCTAAAATAGTTGCAGACAGCACTTCTGCTGTGTTCTTTCTCAACCTAAGCCGGTCGCATCTCCGTATTATTTAACCAGAGAGAATAAGACGAGACAGTACTGCGGTCACTTGTGCTGTGTCAACTCGCTGTTGGAGAGAAGGGAGCGAGTAGCTGCGTTTACGTGGACACTTTGTTTCAATCGTATTTAAACAAGTCACATTGATGAATCCGAGTGCAGTGTTTACATGAATGCTCTATAAAGTAATCGGGTTGATGTGCGGGTTACATGACACGCTTAGAATCGGATTTGGTATTTTGACATGCGCACAGTAAACGAATACACGTTTCCTGCCGTACCATACTAGCAGCCACTCTATTGCCAGTGCTTCTTTTACGTTTTTCAAAGCACAATTAACATTTAAAACAGGTTTGCGTCGCCATCTAACAACAACAGTCGTGCACCATACGTCATTACGCGATTTGTACGTCATTGCACATGCGCAGAGCTTTCCCAATTCATTTTCAATCCGAGTTTACGTGTCCTTGCGATCGGATTAGAAAAGGTTTAAACCACCTCTTACAATCCGATTGAAATTTTGATCGGATCTGGCCAATTCAGTCCGATTGATGTGTTTACATGTGACTTTTTTAATCTGGTTGTGCTTCTAGTCTTATTACGATTGAATTATTAGGGTTCATGTAAACGCAGCTACTGTATCGATACTTCGGGAAATGAGTATTGGTACCGTTTCATATATTTCAGTATCGATATTTATCGAAATATCGATATTTTTGACAACACTGCTATATACTGCTTAGAGTCACACAATAATGTTATTGTATTGACCAATCAGCATCCAGGACCACAACTATCTATTTTTAATGCACATTAAGACAAATGTATCAGGTCATCCAGCTATTTTATGCATACAGAAAACCTGCAAGTTGTGCATATGGTATACACACTAATACAGAGTATTAAACATTAATACTAACTAGCAGACGCAAGGTAAATTAAACGTAACCTTTTATGTTTGGATAGGAAATTCAAAAGGTTAACGATGCTTGAACAATTTCACATGTAGGTCTCATCACGTGCTGAACCATTGCACTTAGGACAGGAATAGCCTGGGGTAATTTAAACACATGATTTAGTGAGTAAATATCACAGCCCATTTAACTGGTTGTTGTATGAGACAAAATATCCTCCGGTTTGCATAAATCAACACCAGTTCCTGAAAGCAAAACCACACCTTCTGCTCTGCGGACAGCTGCTGTCATTGATGGCTTCACATAACAGCCTCCAGTGGAGGCGTCAGAGGGGTGTGACAATTTGCCGTCACTCATTGGCCAGCGGATATTAACAAACAGCGATATCGACCAATCGATGAACATTAGACGCGATAAATACCGGAGCCAGGAACACGGCGTCAGTCGTTGTAAGAAATGTATCGAGTTAATTACATACCCAGCCGCCGTTCTCTTGGATCCAGAAGTGCAGCGGTCCGTTTAGATACTCCGTCATCCAGCCCGCAATGTTGTCCACCTGCACCGTCATCTCCTTATTCACGCATTCAATGCACACGGCCCCTCCAAACTCGAAAAAAGCGATTATTCTGCCCCAGTTCACCCCGTCCCTGAACAGCTCGTCTATGACTGCAGTGAAGCGGTGGTGCGCCGTGACGGATGTAAGATGCAGCTGCTTGGACATCTCCGCAAAGTCCGACTGATACAACCGCTCCAGCTCATCCCCGGCCTCCCGTAACACCTTATGAAGAGCCGTGTACGGGTCGTGACGGGGGCCTGGAGGCACGCTGCTGTCCTCCTGTCTCCCCATTAGTCCTTTAGAAACACTATCATTATGCCTATTCACTTCCCATACGTACCCCTTCTTCCAGAGCTTATGATGGATATACTTCACCACTATTCTGCGGTTGTCGTACACACTCTCCTGTGCCATGTCTGCGGACATATATAGCTAAATAACCTCAGTATCAATTCTTCTTAATCCAGTCGCATCTTCATCATCAGTAAATGGGGTCCATATAAACTGGGCTTCTTGTGCAGTAAACTATATAAATATATTTAATAATATTTAAATAAATGTAAATGTGAACCACCTTTCTTAAAACGGTGACACCTTATGAACTTACTGCATGTTGCCTTACTTGAAACAGCAAGTTGCAGCACTCGCATGAATCCTCCAATGCTTCAGTGTAGAAAAACGCCCACTTTCTGTTTCCAGCAGAAAAATCCAGGAATATACTAGATGATTTAAGTATATACATTCGACTCACGATAAATATACGTACCGTGCCAGCATGGCTGAGAAAGTCTCCTGTGTTTTTACTGGGATATGCATGCAGTAAGTCATCTTTTTTTATCCGTGAAAGAGTCCAGAGCTGCGGGAGACGGAAGCGGTTGGTAATGTTCAACGCACTTGAGAGTTTCTTTCGCGGTGCGACTAATCTAAAGAAAGACTTCCTTACTGATGTCTGCTGTCACGTTCAGTCTGTAGAAGGCTAAATGTTAAGCAGTTGGATCTCCGAATAAGTTGAGTGTTTAGATGTGTCTGCGGTGCGCAGTCGGTACATATGCAGTCACTCTGCCCCTTCATAGCAGAGAGGTGTTTCCTGTGCTACGTCACTCATTCAGTCATTTGTGTGTGTGTGTGTGTGTGCTCCCAAATAACGATAATATGTCTTTAGATCCAGCTAGTTATTTTTAGACATGTCTTATCAATATTATCCAGCATCCAATATTTTGTGTTATCATTATTTCATTATATATCAATATATGATCATACAAAATGGAGCCTAAAAGTTCGAGACCAAATTGAAATTTTTTGTTTTTAATTTGATTGATGATGTATAATAAAGAAATACTTAACACGTATTATTTCTAGGTCACTAATCAAATGTAGGCTAATATGTGACATTGACCATGTTAATTCCTGGTACAAAACGTCAGATTCTTTACTTCCAATTAGGCATAATAGATGCTCTTTAGAACATTATTAATGGAACATTATATGTATCTTACCAAACTAACATAAATGACCTGTAAAAGACTTTTAAAATTTACATTGTTTACAGAGGAGAACTGGCCCCCCAGCCAGCCCTGGTTTTGCATATGGTGGGATAACGTAGAACATCTGGTTTTGCAAAAACTTTTGAAATCCATGCCAGCTCAAACGCATGTTGTTATCAAAGGAAAAAGGGACATACAAATACTAAAATAAATATAGCTGCAAGCAGCAATTATAGAGGTTCAAGCACTTTAAGACCCTTGACTGAATGTGCAAAAAATATTATGTATTATGTATTATTAGCAGTGATGTGGAAATGTCATCTAAATGATCATATACATGTTTACTAAAAAAATTACATTTCAACAATAACTTCACAGCTGAACCAACATGCATGGTTAAAAAAATATTGTGACTTTAATTAAATAAAAGTTTTATGTATTCCTTCGAAATAAAGATCTGTACAGAGACATGTGTGTGATGCAGGCAAACATGATATAAAATTAACATGATTCATGATTAAACATGATTTAAATGAACAATTCCAAATCTTGCTCCCATAACACCTACTTTTTACATAAATTTCACTAGTCTTTGAAATGAGGCTTGACCATTTCTGTTTAAATGCCTAGCATAAGAATACTACACAAAAAATATATTACAGTAGACATGTTTGAAAAAATACAGTAATGTGTTACCTTGCTTATCAGAAGTCAATGCAGATGAAAATGCAAACGAAATCACTGCTGCTTATACTGAGCTGAGGTTACGAAAAATGTGTTGTCCTTACGAACAAAATATTCTCGTACTTGGGCACATACATATTTATTTGCAAACCCATTATAAAACTGGAAATTATATTTCACTTTTATTCTTCAAATAAAGTTTTATCATTTGAACATTCATGGCTTGCAAGGACTTGAAGTCCTTGAATTCTTAAGATGATGTGGTCAATCTTTTAAAAAAATTGCTATCCCATTCATTAAACATATACATTAAACTTAACACGTTACCTCAGAATGTTCTGTCTCAATATAAAATCAAATGAAAACAGACATGCTTTAAAGAGTACAATAAAAATAAAATTAGGAGTAGCCTAATTCTTAGGTGCAGATAAGACAAAGCAAGTGATTGCTGCAACCTACTAGCTGGTTTGAAATAATTGGAAATAATTGGCTGTCAATTGACTGTTTGGCTTCCGGTTACACTGTTTGGCTTCTGGTTCCTGTCTGACCTGCTGCAAGTGGTTTGTGTTTGTGCCTCTGCTTAGCCTTGCTCTGACTCTTTTCTTAGTTTTTTCTCAGTATTTTCTTATCTCATTACTTTTGGTGTCTAAGTTATTAACGTAACTTGTTTGTGTATTGCTTACATCGTATTAAATTAACTAGATACCGCTAGCTTTGATCGTTATATTGTTATATTTGACCGGTTAGCACAGCGCTAGCCGGTCAGCTGTTTTCTGTGTTTACTGTCTATATTGTCTTCATCAAAACACGGTGAGTCATATCATCTTCTCCTGTTATTGTAACATGTAGTTAGTGTAGCCTTCTCTGTCAGTGCTGAGGGTTTACATGTGATAAATGTAGGGAAATAGTTAGGCTGACAGAGAAGATTTCAGAATTAGAGACACACATCCAGACTTTACTTGAAGATAGTAAGAGTGATAGGGCTTTAGACAAGACTTTGGATGCGACTAGGTCCATACATTGTTCAGTTCCGGTCACAGATCCCCTGCAGCAGGGAAACTTTGTGACTGTGAGACGGCATAGTTGCAGAACAAAACACTGCTCTTCCGTTCCGATTACAGTTACAAACAGGTTCTCCCCACTCAGTGACGCACCCACTGAGACACCTGTTGAAAGTGCCCTAGTTATCGGAGATTCTATTGTACGGAACGTGAAAATAGAGGCACCAACCACCACAGTCAAATCCTTAGCGAGAGTCAGAGCGCCCGACATTAAAGAAAATTTAAACGTGCTGCTAAAGCTAAATGAAATTCAGTATGATTATTATACACGTCGGCACAAATGATGTTCGTCCCCCTGTCTGTCCCCTGGACTGGTAAATACAAAAAAACCTGTAAACAATTATATGGCAATTTAATAAATGTTAAACAAATAAAAAAGGTAAATAATAGAGACAAACAATTAATAAAGCTTGGCTTGCTGAATATTACAGCTCTCTCTACAAAAGCACTTTTTATTAATGATATAATCACAGATCAAAACCCAGATGTGCTCTGCTTGACAGAAACATGGCTAAAATGGGATGATTACATTACATTAAATCAGTCAATCACCCAAAATTACTGTTATAAGCATGAGCCTCGTCCAAAAGGCAAAGGGGGGTCCAAAAAGTTGCTGCACTTTATATATGAATACATTTACAGCTGCCCAAAGATCTAACTTTAGTTACAACTCTTTTGAAGTAATGGTGCTTAATATAGCTTCATCTGGGGTTAAAAAGCAAACTCTGTCGTTTCTACTGGCTACTGTCTACAGGCCACCAGGGTACCACACAGACTTTATTAAGGAATTTGCTGACTTTCTATCAGAAGTAGTACTAGCCAACGATCAAGTCTTAATTGTTGGTGATTTTAACATCCACGTGGATAATAAAAAGGATGCATTGGGCTTGGCTTTCAAAGACATTTTGAACACTATTGGTGTCTCACAACACGTGTCAGGACCAACTCATCGTCGTAATCATACTTTAGATTTGATCCTGTCTTATGGTATTAATGTCGATGATATTAATATTCTGCAGCAGAGTAAAGACATTTCAGATCATTATCTGGCGTCCTGTAAAATACATTTACTTATGGCAGCAAAGTCACCTACGCGCTATAAATACAGTAGAACAATAAATTCTACTACTAAAGATTCTTTTATCAAAAACCTACCTTCACTGTCTTCATTCCCTAACATAATGGATGACTCTGAAGACCTTGACAGCGCAACATAAAATGTTATCTCTTTATTTTCTAACACCTTAGACATAGTTGCCCCTCTACAGTTATAAAAGATTAGGGACAACAGTCCAACACCGTGGTATAACGAGCATACCCATGCTCTGAAAAGAACAGCCCGGAAAATGGAACGCAACTGGAAGCAAAGAAAACTGGAGGTATTTTGGATAGCATGGAAGGAGAATGTTTCAAACTATAGAAAGGCCTTAAAAAGCACCAGGTCTGCCTACTTTTCAAATTTTTTAGAAGAAAATAAACACAACCCTAGATATCTATTTGACACAGTGGCTAAATTACCCATAGATAAAGCATCATCTGCCCCTGACAGTTGTCAATACCACAATAGCGATGATTTTATGAATTTCTTTTAATAACAGAATAGACACTGCCATAGACAAAATCATAAACATGCAACTGTCTTTGACACAAACAAATCAGATGGTGCATCATGACCTGCCCAAGGAGCAACTCCAGTCATTCTCTACTATAGATAGGGATGAACTGTCAAAAATAATCATAGCATCTAAATCAACAACATGTATGCTTGATCCTTTACCTACCAGGTTGCTGAAAGAGATGCTGCCTGAAATTATAGACCCTCTACATAGTATTATTAATACATCATTGGTGTTGGGATATGTCCCAAAGCCTTACAAAGTGGCAGTTATCAGACCCCTTATTAAAAAAACAACTTGATCCCAGGGAACTAGTAAACCACAGACCCATCTCAAATTTACCTTTAATCTCAAAAATATTGGAAAAGGTGGTGTCTTTACAGATATGCTCTTTCCTGGAAAGAAATTATATTTATGAGAATGTCCAGTCAGGATTCAGGCTATACCATAGTACAGAGACTGCTCTCATCAGAGTTACTAATGATCTGCTTTTGTCAGCCGATCATTGCTGCATCTCTCTTCTAGTATTACTTGACCTTATTGCAGCTTTTGACACTATTGACCACAGCATTCTACTAAATAGGCTTGAAAACTGCGTTGGCATAAGTGGAACTGCACTGGCATGGTTTAAATCATATTTATCTGACCGATTCAGATAAATAAAAGATTGTTGCTGTGAGTGTAAAGGTCTCGTACCGATCCCAAATCCAATATAGAGTACCACAGGGCTCAGTTCTTCCTACTTTTCACCTTATACATGCTACCTCTGGGAGCAATTATAAAGAGACATCAGAGAGTTAGTTTCCATTGTTATGCTGATGATTCTCAGCTATACATTTCTTCTAGGCCCAACGAGACTCATAAATTCACTAAACTAACAGAATGCAAAGTCGATATTAAAACTTGGATGACTAGCAACTTTCTACTATTAAATTCAGATAAAACAGAAGTTTTTCTTGTTGGGCAAAAACCCTCCACAGGGAGCAACATGGAACACTGCCTTATTCTGGATGGATGCTCTATAAACCCTGGTTCATTAGCCAAAAATCTGGGTGTCATTTTTGATAATTTATCGTTTGAAAGCCATATTTCCAATATTTGTAAAACTTTTTTCAGCCTAAAAATATATCAAACCTATGACACATGCTCTCGAAGCCAGACACTAAAAAATTTATGCATTCATGACATCAAGACTTGATCATTGCAATGCCCTACTTGGTGGCTGCCCTGCAAGATTAATCCAAAAACTTCAGATGGTTCAGAATGCAGCGGCCAGAGTTCTCATAAGAATGAACAAGTATGACCATATAAGCCCAGTTTTGTCAACTCTACACTGGCTGCCTATCAAGCACCGTATAAATGTTAAAATCTTGCTTATTACTTACAAAGCCCTGAATGGTTTAGCTCCTCTCAATACTTAAGTGAGCTCCTCTCCTATTATAGTCCTTCACGTTCACTGCGATCTGAAGGTTCTGGCCAACTGTTAATACCCAGAATTTCAAAAACAAGTGCTGGTGGTAGATCCTTCTCGTATTTGGCACCCAAACTTTGGAATAGACTTCCCAGTGTTGTCCGGGAGGCAGATACACTCTGTCTTTTTAAATCCCACCTCTTTAATCTTGCCTACACATAGTCATATGAATGTATTACTCATATCCACTAAGGGATTATTAGGCTTTAATTACGTAAACCGGGAACATTTTCCCCAAGAACAGATGTACTGGCTCCACACTAAATTGGTCTGTCTTTCATTCCCCAAGGTCCTGTAGTCAGCTGGTTCCAAACTCTGAGACCAGATGGTGGGGGACTGGATGAAATGACCCTGAGACAGATCATCAGGATTTGATAGACTTCTTTAGTAAACCTACCGTTATATACATGATACATTTAGCTTTATTTTGTTCCCTGCTTAGGCACAGCAGTGTGATGGTATGGCTGCAATTATTAACATTATGCATCACCGATTTTTGTTCAATTCAATTCAACTATTTATATAGC
>JAZGTJ010016967.1:0-12339 GCA_036877575.1 Botia almorhae
TTGTTAACAATCCAATGACTAGCGAGGACTAGTCTAATCTACCCATCTAATATATAACAGGGTAACAAGATTTCTAGAAAGAAAGAAAACTCTCCTGCTCTGTAGTGTCTTGTATTAATCTCCATTTCTAGTGTTTTGACTTTAGGTTTGTTTTTAGCATTAGCCTATGCACCTGTCTCAGCTCCACTTCCCCTCTGTTCTCCAGATGTTTTAGGAATTCCATATTCTCTTGTTCTGCTGTTTTGATTAATGTGTTTTCCAGTTCTGTCTCCCTATTATTTTCTTCCGTTCAGCGTCTAACACTTTTCATAAGCACACTTTTAAATCTGTCCAGCTCTCACACTTTAGTTCAGTACAGAAGTGTAACTTCAGACATCCCAGAGGCAACCACCTAACCTCCCATCTCCACGCAGCCAACATCCCTCTTTCTGACGGTTTTATCCATGTCAGACATGCTCCACTGCACTGTGCTTTAGCAGAGTGGAAACAGTGTATTTTAAGACAAAAAAAACTGGGCAGAGGGAAAAATAATTAGCACAATCTGAGTGGTGCTTGCTAAGGGAGAACACTACACTTTTGTGAATACCATTTGTCATAGTGCCATGAATGACACTTCAAGTGTCTTGTCAAAAAGATGTGCTACTGTTTTTCTAAATGACCGGACATTAGACTTTCATCTGTTTGAGGATTAAATGGACAAAACAAATTAAAAAGACGAAGCCATATCTAGCATATTTAGATATCTAAGGATATAACCACTGAAACTCAAATAACGGCAAAGCAACATGCTAAAAACCATTTAGAATACCTCAGCAACCACATAGCAATCAACTACCAACAACACCCTGCCATCATGGTATTTACCTGGTATTACAAGGTATTCCGGTACTTAACTGTAGTTACTTTCTGTAGTCTACAATGAGATTTTCTTTTTTTGTAAAAAATGTAGAAAAATAAGGAAAAAATACAAAAGAGGAAATGAACGAATGGCTGAAATGTTAAAGGTTAATAACTCCTTTTTTGCACATTTTCCACTGTAAATGACATGCCAAAAATGTAGAGGAAACCATTAAGACACTCTCGTGAGGCATTCAGTCCAGCAGGTGTTCCAGACATGCAATTACTCTTATCCTGAGGAGACTGATTCAAAAACTAAAAAAAAAACTCCTGTTCAGACGTTTCTGTGAAACAGTGGCCTCAAATAAAAGTCTGAGAGTCGTGTTTTTAACTTTCTTTTGCTAATCTCTGTGACAGAGAACGTATATGTGTGTTGTACATTAGTGGGAGTTTGAGCTAACATATTTTATTAATTTGGTGTTTTAATTTGTATAATACCCGTAATATTATGTCTGTTCAATGTTATTCTTTGTTTGATTTAATATTCAGCCCTTGGATTTGGATTTCAGCTGTTCTTATTAGATTGGGGAGAAAATGTTGGAGCTGTGGCCTAGTAGTTAGATACTGTCCTTGAGTTGTTCTGCTTTTATGGTGATGCAAGTTTGAATTTGGCTTTTTATGTGACATATACAATCCCATGTTTTTCTCTGTCGCACCACAGACTTGTTTAAGTGAAATACAAAAATTAACTAATAAGATAAAAGGAAAATTAAAGGGATATATAAAATGGCCCTTGACCTTTTAGCCTACAGCTAAATCATATTCATGCTGATTTTAGCTGCGGTTTGTGTTTTGTATTGTCTTTGTTTTGCATACTTTACATAAACTCAAACAAATATTTACTTAAACATTACATGTTTATACATTTACATTTTTATACATATGATTGGTTCCCCAAAAACATAACATTTGTCAGCCCACCTAGCTCATGGTGGACAAAGACTCTAATTTTTTTTTTCTCTTTTAATTTTTTTTAATCATTGGGGATCTTAGCTGTTTGTTATGGATCAAATTTGTTGCCCTGGTGATGCGGAAGTGACTCAGGTTGTAGAGGTCTCTGCGCTCTTAATGCAGAGCTGATTGTCTGTGTTGAGAGGCATCTTCAAGGGAACACAGATGACATACTGCTGTAATTTCAGCCTGTGTGATTTTGACATGTTTTTTAGAGATTTCTATGTTGTCCTGTAGGCTCTAATCAGTCTCCTCTTTGCCTCGCTTGGCTGTGTCTGTGTAACTGACTGTAGTATTGAACATACAGCACAGACGGCCTAATTATCCCATCTTCAGCATGAACCATGTGCCTCTTTACAGAGCCTCTCACGGAGCCTCTGCCCCATGATTGTGACCCCTGTTTTGGCTCCTATTTAGAACTGGAAAAAATCAGTAATGTTCATGTCTATTGTGCTCAAGAACATTGTTGTAAAAATGCAATGATCATGCTAAAAGACTTAAAAACTAGTAAGATGTAGTGCAATTGTCAAACATGTCCATTGTCATAGACCGATAATCAAAAATACTAAATCCCACAGTAATTGGGTAAATTTGTTACAACAACATGCTAAAAAATATTTTTAAAAGTTGTTTCTCTGAATCTCCGCTGCTTAAAGTGTTAAAGCTTAAAAATCAAAATGCAGAACAAACCTTGATAAACTCACAAATAAACAGAAATTAACTAGTTGGTTGTCATCCATCCTGACCCATCACTACTAATATAAACAACCCTGCTGTTTTTTTTGTGTTCGCCTCAGGTTTGTTTTTCCTTTCAGACTTCATTTCAAGTGTTTGTTTCAGTGATAAGCAATCATCCAAAATTCATCACCATGTCCATTTGAAATGATTTGGTGGGACACAGCTGTTCAGAGCACCTGCAGCCACTGACTGACCTCGTCCCCCTCATGACGCCATGAGCATGGCATCTGTTTGGCAAACAATTAAGCTGCTGGACAGACGACGACCCCTGCAGCAATGGGTCTCATAAGTAAGCAAAGTCAGAGTCTCACAGCATCTCTAGGGCTTTTTCCCTACTAATAGTCTTTTGTTGTGTTGTGACCAAAATTAAGCCTTTGTGAGTGTCTAAACATGGTATTTAATTAAACTTAAAGCTGAATTGTGTAATGTTTTCAAGGTTTAAAAACATTCTCTTATTCCAGTTTAATATGGAAAGTCAACTCATTTCTTGAGTTTCAATAAGTAACACATTTCTTGGCTTTCAGAGTTTCTGTATGGCACTCTGGTTTCATTAAAACATTGTTCGGTTTGTCTGTTTGTCACATTGAGCATTCTGACAAGCCAACATACCCACCCCAGAAAGGACAGTGTTTGAAAAACCTGTAGAGAAAAGTATTTGTGAAAACCATGCTGTTTTTTTCTGATAGGTAGTGAACATTTTTTGCCAGTTTAGGTTTCATAGACATTAGTTTCAAGAACTGCTAAGTGTGCCAAATCATTTAGCCTGTTGTTTAAGCTTTAGCAAATATATGGTATACAGAGAAAAGCAGTGTATGTTGAAAACCTTATTTCAAATAGACATTTTACACCATCATAGAGTAGGTGGAAAAGATTACTCGATGATCATTATCATGATACATAAATTGCTTTTTCCTTCCCATTATTCCTGAGGATTTCCACACACGTTTCTCACCTTACAGAAAGAGCTGAAATGATGATGGTTCAAACGATGAACCATTTTCCTTTAAAACGCACACGAGGGTTCGAATGACTCCTCATAAACTTTGATATAAGACATGAGAGGGAGATATGTGAATATAATATAAAACGATATGGACTATAAAATAAATGCTGAGCTGAAACAAATCTTTTTACCACTCTCTTTTGTAAAACAGCTCTTTTCTAGTTTTACTGCTTATTTAATTTTTACTCCATATACTATAGATTCATTTTCATGATACTCATTTCATTGATTCTTTTTTTAAATTTACTAAAGATTTCTGAATGACAAGAAAGATTGACAAGGATATGATATTTGGATATATGACAACTTGATTTTACCAATTTTATCTAATTTATTTATAAATGTCTTTGACAGGTTAATGCATTGGAGTGACAGCAAAGTTTGTTGGTTAAGAGAGACTTGGACACATGGCAGACAGGACTCGAACATGCATAAGCTTAATGTATCTGGAAATTAGCCACCTCACCATGGCTCAGATAGCCAGTACCTTTAGTGATAGCTGTATGAGCCTGTCAAGAGCTCAGCTGCAGGCTGTTGACTAACGTACTGTTCAGGAATCTTTGTGTGTTCACTTTAAGATGTGAGCAGAACAAAATTTAATAAAATTATTCACAAAACAACTCAAGATGAAGGAAGAGGTTAATAAGTGAGACAACAAAAAACAGCAAGGCAGAGCAGAGCAGGTGTAGATTATTCCTTTTACACTGGCTGGCGTTTATGTGTAGCAGGCAGAACATATATAGGCCCATCACCAAATGAACAGTATGTTCACATGTATTACATGTATAAATCGCATGTTACATAACTAAAAAAGGAGTCTCACTTACCAGCTCTCTCTCAGTTTATATGACACTAGCATTATCCTTTACAGTCAACGTGAAATGGCACTCCCAGCCTTTCATACTGTGATATATTTTTGATTGAAAAAGGACATTGAACTAATAATGTATACAATGTAGTGTGGTATTTGACTTTATCATTGGCTGGTAAAAAGTAGGCATTACATTCCAAATTGGAGTTAATGATTGGTGGGTGGGGCTTGAAAGGTGACATCAACACAATTTTGTTTTTAGGCAAGAGCAAATTTAAATTAGATTTTTATATTATTTTTACTTATGTATTTTACTTTTATAATGAAATAACTATATATAATTAACTGCCTTTTAAAAGATGTCTAAATGATGTAGGTCTTGCGTAGAGTGTTAGGTGGCTTGTGAAATAATTGCCCCATTTTAGGTTAAGGCACAAGATTTTTACAGTTTTAAAACTACTAAAACTACTTAAGGGAACTTGAATCTTGTGGTCGTTTAGCTTAAAAAACAGCTTTTCGTTAATGGAATGTCCGTGCGCTGTTAAAATTGCATTCTATGCATTTTTAATTGTTTTGAATTAATAATTAAGAGTGTCCACTTAAAACCCACTAAAGAGAGACTCCATTGGGTCTATACCATAATAAAATACAAAATACATTACAGTATATTAATTTGTCAAATATGTTTTACATTGTTTCTCAACAGATTACAGTAACATCAAGGGGTATAAAGAGGCTAAAGTTACTTTCTCAGCAGTTATTTCCATATTTGCAACTGGTATACATGTCTGTTAAAATAAACTAGGAATACAACCATTACGAAAATTCCAAAAATAACACTGTGCAGAAATATAGATGAGTCTGGTCCAAAACTGTAATGTCTTAACATCATAAATGTCTAGCTGCATTTATAGTTACAATCAGTAAATAATGACCAGAAACAGTTTAAAACAGAAGAAAGTGAGAAATACTGTACAAACAAAAGATGAAAATACAGAAAATATGGGCTGTTTGGTACGGAGATAAAATCTTGTAGTTGCTGCTATATTTGTGATTAACCGTTGAATTTAAGAACAAAACTAGGTTCTTAAATTCTGCTACTGCTACTGCTAATTTTTTCTTCCAAAGTTTCCTGCAAATCTTGTAAACACAAGAGAATTTGGTTAAACAGCAACAATAAGCTATATTGTTTTTCAGTGTTCAAATGTAGAAACACTCACCCTTGATTGCCACTGACAAACACTCACCCTTGATTGTCCCGCCCCAAACTTATATTATTTGATGATACCTGCTTTCAAGTTTTCTAATTGGATAACAGACAATTATATCAGTACTATCACCTTTAAACTTTGGATCACTTTGAATTTAATTATTAGTAAAGAAAAAGTATTTAAGTATTAAAACTAGAAAGGCACTTAACATCAAGAAAAAATTGCAAACAATCAATTTCAAATTTCAAATTCAAATTTTAATCATTGTGATTATATGTGCCAATAGATTAAGTGTTTCTTTAAAACAGTGTTTTAATTGCAGACTATTATTTTATGTCTTTTATGATTATTTGTGCACCTGGACCATGTTCAAGCAATGAAGTTCTGAACAGCTGTATGTGTGCAGATGTATGTGAATGTGTACAAAGCTTTTCAGGTTTCCTTCTGTTGTAAGACTTTTAAAACAGATAAAGATGTAAAATTGGTAACATGGTATTCTACCTTGAAAAACAATGTGAATACCAATGGGATATAAAAATGGTAAGGGCCCATTGGTCTTGTTTTCATCTAAAGACCTGTTCCTGAACTTCACCATCCATGAACAGTTCCTCTGATCTCATACAAGAAACAACGTCTTTCACTTTGATGACACTGACCAGAATCTGTGGAAACTTCCCTATTCATTTGCATTTCCTGCTCCGAAAGGCCGTCAAAGAATATTAACTGAGGATCTGAAGACTTAGCAGAGCCGGGAGGAATTATCTTACGCTACTGATTTTCATGGTTGTCTGCTTTGGGCCCTGATCTTGCTACAGGCACACAGCCTTGTCTGCTAATAAAACCAGACAACTCCTGGTGGACCTGGGCCCAAAGTGATAGAATCAATTGATCCTGGCAAGGTCAACATGAAAGGAGCTACTTCCATTTATAAAATGGAGAAATGGTCCAAGGTATGAGAGAATATGACAGAACTAACATCATAAAAGAGCTAAGAGCTATATAATAGCTAATAATAAAGAGCTAATAATAATTTGGTAATTTAAGTCATTGTCAAATAATAGCTTACAAATTAAGTAGGCTTGGCCAAGTTAGCACGTGGGCATCTTGTCACTATTCAAGCAGTCAAATGCCTTCTTTTCCACCAAAGTTATGATTAAGTTTTGATGAATAGGCTTGAATAAACAAAAAACGTTCTTAAATTTAGCTCCACAGAACGCACAAGCCAACACCACATCAAACGATGAGAGCTTGAGGGAATTCTTGCCAGTTAAATGTGCTCTTTCCTCTTAGAACCGGTCATGGCATTATGACTGATGGGCCCGGTTTTGTTTCAGTGGATTGGCCCGCTCACTGATTGAGCTTTATGAGAGCACAGTTTATCACACTCTTGAAAGAACTGCTCAACAATTACAATACAATAAGCTAAAGCTGGTAAATGGAGGCAATTCAATAGTGTATATATCAATATACCAGCAACCTGTAATCATACCTGTATTATGAGGCGTACATTGTCACGCTAATTGTCTGGATTCAATTAAGGGAATAATTCTACATGTGCTGCAATAATTAATACACTTTATTTCTGCCCGACGGCTAGCTATTCACCAGCTAGTGTGTCTATGGGGGTATGTGTGTGAGTTATTTCTCTGTCAAGACATTTGAAGGAGAAAGAGTCTTTGGGTAAATCACATTTTAAAATAACATATAAATAAACAAATCAAATAAGGCTTCTAAAATATAGCTATTGTTTCATTGGTCTTTCCCTTCTTTTTTCTTTTTGTTATTTTCTTGCTGAATATCAGCAAGGTGTCGATTTGATGTGAATGTACATACACAAACAACTGAAAAATATGGCAATATAATTGAAAAATAAAAAATGTAACTGAAAAACAATCAATATAATGTATTGGCTCTTATGGAGACAAACAGAAAACAAGAGACATGCTGAGTGTCGTGATATCGGTATAGTGACACTAGTACAAGCTAAAAGAAACAATAGTAATCCAACATGTAATCTGATGATTTAATTTATAATTTTAAGAAAAAATTCTGGCACAAAATGAGGGTTTCTGAATAAACAATTAGGACCCTCAAATCTGCTAATTGATTTTTTAACATTTACAGGAACTGATTTACAAGAATGATTTTTTACAGCTACATATGAGAACAAGAACTGTTTCAATTATTTCCTCGGCAGCTCACTCGGCAGCAAAAGGGAGATTAAAAACAGCAATGCGGTGTTTGGTTACACCACAAAAAGTAGTTTGTTACTGGAAAAGCAACAATATTTTAAAAATAACTTTACTGTCACGCTGCTGAAATTTTGGTTAACATAGAAACGTTGTTACTTTTGGTTAGTTATTCCCTAAAACCTTATACATTTTGGGGTGAAATATGAACCGGACATGTTTTTGGCAGGCTTCATGAGATTTAATCCTTTTGTGCATTTGCATATCTTTATAAAAAGCAGTACAATACAGAGGAATCAAGCGAGAGACTTTGAGCATTGAGTGGCACATTGAGAGCTCCTCTTTCTCTATCCTACCTCTATCTCCAGACATTTTCCATGGGCAGGGTCTCCAACTTTCAATTCCAGTCAGTGGTGCTGACAATTTGGGAGCTACTGCTTATTTTGGCTATCTTGTAGTGTTTTCTCAGCTGAAGCCACAGAAGAGTTTGGATCAGACACAGCCTGACCACTGAGGTGCTGCTCTGAGTCTCCAGGCTTTGTCTACACCATAATAAAGGAAAAAAAGACATTTTCAAAAAGACGTTTTCCATGCTTCAGAAACTGCCTGTTGCAGGATGATGGTGGGTTGATGTAATCATTTGTCAGCTGTACTCAAGAGCTGAAATCTGATATGAAGGTTTTTCCTCTCAGAGTGGTTGGTTTTCATTCATGGATTCTTTTGCCATGAAGATGACAACAGAATCGAGTCTATTGTTGCCACTTACAAAGGATGAAAGGATGTTGTGGCAGAGAAAAGCCAAACATGGTTAGTGGCCTCAATACCAGCGCTGATGAGACGGCAGCTTATTTTGGTGGTATTTAGTCTCTTGAAGTCTCACAAATTGGCAGCCCTCCATGTAGAGCTTTCTGCAATGTACACCTGCGTACCATATGCCTGCATCTAAATGAGCTTTATTTTGAATTATGCAGATTCTCCTCAAAGCAAGATGGAGGGAAAGGTCCTACTGTTTTACCAGCTAGAAGATTCAAAGTCAAATGTTGTCGCTTGGTTTAACAAAAGGTGCCTTTGATGTCTGCGTGTAATACCAATGGTATTGGTTTTCCTCAGTGTTTAATTTCTTTTAAGAGGCTGAATTCTGACAAGCCTTGTGAGGAGGAACAGCGAGGATTGCATCAGTCTCATTAATGTTCTCTTTAAAAAGTGTGAGGTTGTTCGCATGACAGCGTTCATTGCAAATGTTCGAGGAGGGGGGATCAGGGTGAGTGAGCCGAGAGGTGAAAATAAGAAATGAGGAACAAAGAGAGAGAGAGAGAGAGATAATAAATAAGACAAGAAATTAAGGAATTTGAGATCATGAGAAGTGTAAGGAAATGAAGTAGCAGAAACTGGAACTTCAGAGGAGATGCATGTGAGATTATTCAGTTCTGTTTCTCAGGAGACAAAACTGAGAATTAGAAGACCAGGAGACCAATGTTTCAGTTTGCTCTTAATTTGATCTCATTGCTGTCTGGAAGAAACAACTAAGGTGTTTTACAGGCAATTAAAAGAGAAAGAATTGGAGCATGTTTTCATCCACTTAAGATTAGCCAATGCACTAGAAAACTTGCCTAGCAGAAGGAGAATGTGAGGGTGGAGGAGAGAAAATAAGGAGGAGGAGAGAATGAGAGCCAAGAGGAGGAGAGAGACTGGTGAGGGAAAGCAGAAGGAGGAGGAGTTGAGGAAGAGTAGAGAAAAGAAACCAGCTTTCCCACTCTGGGACTCTTCCCTGAAGTGACTGCAGGAAGAGCAGCTGTGACAGCAGAATAAATTTCAATACTGATCAAGTCTCACTAATAAATAAGACTGTGAATCAGAGCACCTGGCCTCCTTCTCCAGCGTGACTCCATGAGAATGTTAGACTAGGATGAGCCGATTATACCAAACCTGCTTGATCCCACTAGAGAAAACGGATTGAAAGAAACAATCACATTTAGCACTGTAGCGTTGGAGATTTCTGTATAAACCTGGCTAGAATTGCACATCACGTCAGAAAAGAGAGGAAATAGATAAAAGCATTGCAGAGGCCTTGTTGTCTCTTCATCTGGGAGTGGAGATGAAACACTGAAGGAATCTGTTGGTAACTTGTAAAAATGTTTACATGTCCCTTTCTGTATCATTGATAAGGCCAGGGTTTTTGGGATAGCAGGAAGGATAGAAACTGACATCCAGCAGATATCAGGGCAAGATCAACTGTCAGGATGCTTAATTAGAAAAAGCACAATGATTTCTACAATGATGCCTACATAGACAGCATTTTTAAGGTGCTTTCTAGATGCTGCTCCAAAACATAAACAGCAACAGTTATGTTGTCAGTTAAGGTACCTAACTGGACCAAATTCTAAGGCAGCATAACACCACCTTTTCACAGTTTTGGAAATCTTTGTTTTCTATTGCATTGTAATTGGCCACATGACAAAATCCATCCAATGGCAAACACAGTAAAATAATCAAGACTATAAATATTTATTTCATTTAGTAGTTAAACGGATCAATAAAAAGTCGAGTGTGCTATTAACTTTTATCATTACTAGATTATCAGACCGTTACCTTAACATAGCGTAACATTGGCAGTTATGAATCACTAAAATAATGTTATTTTGTGTGGTACACATGCCATAGATGTGCTGCCGGAGCATTCCATTCCATATTAGTCACTTACTACATGGGGTTCCTACTGAATGCAACCCAGTAAAAAGCAACTATGTTTTGAGAGCTACTGTATATGGTGGAGAGACTTTATATACATGAAGTACAAGCGCATATATATATATATATATCTTTACTGCAAACTTTGAAATCTGGGTCATATGAAATTTACTAACTCAATAAGCACCAAGTGGATTCAAATCCACTTTAATTACACTAACAAATCAACAGAAAAAATAACAAAAAATACCATATTAATAACCATGTCAGAATGAAAAAGAAACAGAAAGGAATTTAGCAATCCCAGATGACTTCAAACCGCATCCCATCATCAAAGGAGAGACCAGAAAATAAGCAGCATCATTTTCAAGGCACGATGGGTTTGAATTTCTGGGTTACAAATTAACAATGTAAATATCTTTGCTGTTAGCAATTATACATGCTTCCATCTGTGCACCACGCTCTCCTTTCCTCTCTCTCTCTGCATTTTCTTTGAATGTCATTTGCTGAGGGTCCAGACCTTTTGCTTCCAGGAATTATAGTTTGTTCCAGTCGCAGGACAGGCGAAGAGCGGGGATCTTCCAAGTCATTAAACCCATTCGCCAAATTCAACGAGTTCGGCTAATGAGAAATTCTAATTAATATTCTCATTAGTTTTTTTTTCATAATTGCCTGCACCCTGTGATTATAGAGCAGTAGGGTATCGCATACGACACAGGCACAATAGATACCAGATAAAGATTACTGTAATGTTCGGGCCCTAAACAAGTTCAGCTATCGTGCTAATTACAATATGCTTTGATGATAAATACATGCCTTCAGTTGACTCATTAAGCTCGACGTGGATTATTTTCCGTAGCTCTAACTTTACTGTCTGTGTGACAGAACTGCGTGCATTTGTTTACGCTTGTTTACTGTTTGTTTGTGGGCTGGGAGGATTTCTTTGCACTTGTTGGGAAACAGGAGGTGTGCATTTATTGAAAAAGGAACTTTGACATGTTTTTGAAATGATTTGTGGGAACATGTGTACACTTGTTTCAGACTCCTCCGACAGTCATTTGTGAAAGCTGGTTTGAGATAAAAACAGAGATAAGAAAAATAAACTAGAAAAGAAAGGTTAGTCCATACAAACTTTGAATGTTGTTTTGACAACATGTAGCCTTGCTTGAAAATTTAAACTCACTAAAGAGTTGTTTAATGGTTAGACAGTAGAATTTATTTAGTTTGAATGTTTAGGTTGTTTGAAGAATGATTTGAAGCTTGAAGGTCAAACAAGCTCTTGAAAACCATTGTCAATGGATTGCTATGTGTTTGTTACGGTTTTGTGAGTTGTTGCTACATAGTTGCTAAGGTTTTCTGAGTGATTGCAGGATGGTTGCTAGGGCATTGATAAGTGGTTGCTAGATTGTTTCTAGGTGATGGATGGATGATGGAGAAAGGGAGGGAAGGAAGGAAGGAAGGAAGGAAGGAAGGCAAAAAGTAGAAAGAATAGCATAGCATAGTGGTATAGTAAATATGGCACGTCTATTAAGATAAAATAAAAAAATGGCAGATGACAACTATGACATAAATATAACAGATAATATGACAAATAGAATGAAAGAGGAAGGGTATATCAGCAGTGAATTGACTTCCTTTCCCATTCTCCTTCTGAGCAGACATTTTGATTGCAGCTGGGTTCTTGCCTCCAGGAATGTGTCTCAACACAAAGAGCTTATTCCTTCCTGAGTAAGAGAGATTGTATTGATCATGTGCATGAGGGTTACTCATGGTGGGTCATTAGTTCACATTGACTTGGACAGAAAACAGTTAGGGTGTTACCGTATTTTTAATAAAGAGACCTTTTCATTG
>JAZGTJ010016969.1:0-12338 GCA_036877575.1 Botia almorhae
TATATATACATCATAATTATATTAGTATAAACGAAATAGAGTGATGCTTGTTTTATGGAAGAAAGCCATAAGGGCTTTTGAACAACATGATCCAATATGATTCAAACTGACTGAATAAGTGAATAAAAACTCATGCCTAACGGGCATAAAGTTAAAGATATTGACCCTGGACAGTAACACATCAGGTTAATAAAGACATAACTGGAAGACTGAAGCTGTCATAAGCACCTCGTTAACATACTGCTACTGCCACTGTACACGACACCCCACTATACACAACACAACACTGTACACAACAGTCATGAGTGAGGAGCAACTGAGCCAGAACAACACTGGCAGACTTCCAAATTACAGCACAAATTAAGATGTTTTGATTTGTCATTTATAGGGAATCACGAACACAGTTAAAATTGTACAGGTTCGTTCATGTAACGCAGGTCACGTGGTCAAGGTCACACACCGACAACCCCCCACCACAAGAGGGAGACAGACTTGAAACAGTAGAACAAGCAAATTGTTGAATCTCACCAGAGATGTAATCATAGAACAACGTTTAATTAGTCTTTTATAATGCAATAACATTTGTTCCATGACTTTTGAATATTGTGACACCTAAGCACATATCCTGCCCCCATTATTAAATCCATAATCTGTAAAATAATATTTTAAATGGCAAAGTATGCACGCTTCATATAGCATTTAATGTACCGCTGTTAAATTTCAGATTTTAATTTAAAGCATAATACAGACAGAATGATTCTCATTATTGTATTACAGTAAAAATGTATTTCATGAAAATATAATACCAAAAAATCATATTGATCTCAAAATACAAAAATATAACATTTGTTTTCTTTTTTTTTAAGGTTAAGGAAGAATGCATTGGACATGTTCTTATTAAAAATTCAAAGGCCTGCTTTCAAAAATGCATCTTACCTGAAATTTGTTCGTGGAATTAAATGCACCTCACAGATCTTTTAAATGGCGCTCTGTAATCTATGATGGTTCTGATCATCAGCTCAGGAAATTTCAGCAGGGGCCATTTCTGATCACCCACAACTTCTCACTGTGGAAACGGTTCAGGAGGAATCAAAGGAAGAAACACAGCTCAGCTGAACCAAGTGAATCTCACTGAATCTCATTACAAAATATCAAAGCAAGTAGCATCTCGTTCAAGGTCACAACAGTATCAGCTGCATGAACCATGTTGTCAAACCACAAGTGGACCACAGCCGTGTGGTTCTGAGTGAGGGTTCTGCTCTTATCAGAGCACATGACTGCTGTGGAAACCACAGGCTCCAGGTCCTTCACCGCACGATTCTTCCGGTCCAGGTGCTTGACGGTCAGAGACAGACACCTGCTGCTGTTAAAGACAAGTGGTTAAAATTACTCTCATGAAAAAGGTTCAAAAAGGTTCAGGAAACGTTGAGTTCCTAGAACAGTTTAAAAGATCTGTGAAAGCTCTAAAAGTGAATACATGCCACTGACGTGTAAACATTAATAATGTACACAGCACACAACAGTGTTGAGTAAATATGGGTCCAGTTTGTGACACGGCCTTATTGTGTCAAGCAGGTCTGCAGTAAAGTGATTTATAAATCATTTTCGTGACGGCCACCAGAGGGCGACAACTACTGTCTCCATCTTATATGAAAAAGTTGAACGGTTTACTGGAACTGTTTCGTTTCGTGAGAAACATTCCGTTTGTCTGAGGATATAAACAGGAAGTGGGTCGGGCTGATGATTTCAGTACTGGACTGTGACATTGTCAGGACGCTTCAGGATGTTATGCAACTTTAAAGTTCTTTTCAAATAAAACTATTAAACAAATTTGACTTTATATACTTTATATATTTTATCATTTAAGCTCTGTTCACTCAACTGTGGTCGGCAGCCACTTTCGACTCAAAAGGATAAAACGCTTGTTTTAGGTTTATGATTTAACATGACTCGAGTAGTACTTACATTACACATATCAGATATCCTCTAAAGTGTTTGTATTTTATAGTGATAGAGACAGTTTTGTTGAATCCATGTGGCTGCAAGCGGAGGCCCCCAATTGCTTCCGTAATAATTACGTCAGTTGTGGGTGGGCCTTAAGAATACTGACCAATCAGATAGCAGCCGCGTCAGTGAATCAACCAATCAGAACAGGGCGGTCGGATTCTGGCAGAATGTCAAAATTCGGACAAACACTGACGCTTTAACAGCCCAGAAGGCGGCCACGCTCAGTTAGTCTGATCTCATGCATGTGATCTATGGTGTCTGATCTCTAGTTCACACCAAACCAAACAGTGGGCTCATAGTAACTTTAGTATTGCATCCGGGTCACGTTCATGTTAGAGAATCACAGAGAAATTGCATTTAATATATAGTATAGTACAATTTCCTTACATATACAGTATATATCTGAAGGACAGTTTGAGAACAAAATACTCAGACACACTATGAACCTTTGACCTCTGGTTTATCATTAAATCCCATTCAGACCTGCTCTGTCAGTTCCAGTCTCACCATAAGTGTACTGGAGCAGTAAGTCTTTCTAAATGTGTTCTTCCATTAGTTGAGACTCGATGGAGCATAACTTTAACAACCCATAAATAATGTTTAATAAAATAATAATTTAACCTATATTTAATATAAATCAGTCATGCTTACATCCCATTTAAAAACAAAAGAAGGGAAGTCAATGTAATAATTGTGGGGAGGGTTTGAGGATGACTCAAACAAGAGAAGGGGGAAACAATCTTAGAGTCATCTTTGGTGCTGCTTGATTCTCAGACAGAAGATCAACAGTTCTGAAAAAGTGGAAATAAATTTTATCACATAACTACCCTTAAAATATGATTGGATTGAACCACTGGCCTAGAATGGCTTTAACATGGAGTTAATACAGTAAAATCTGTCTGCAATGGTGATAATAAACTTTATTGATACTGAATCATTTAAAATCCATGTTTACTTTATATTTAGTTCCCAGGAAAGTTCTATTAAGAGGCACCAGAATTACAAAACTCATCAGCAAACCCGTATCTGCTCATGAATACAAAGAGATTACAATTCTATTATTACAGAGAGAAAAACAAACATCTCATGATACTTTAACCTGCAGCTTTCACAAGATTTTAATAAATCCACCCTGTCTGGTGTATAATGTCCAGACCTGTTTGCATCTTGAGTCTGAAAAGGTAAATAATATTACATTACATTAACAATACTAGCATCTATAGCACCTTTCATGCATAAATCAAAGGGTTTCACACGTTAGTATAAAAACACCCGTTAAGACAAAAAACATCCACAAAAAACAACAGTGAAAAAACTGAAAAACGAAGAAAACGAACTTTATTATTGTGAATAGTTCAGATAGAAAAATAAACTGGTAAATAACTCATTTAAAATACTTCTTATGTCTTTTGTTGTTTATGCCAAATGAATTTAGAAGCAAAACTAGCTGAAGTGGACAGACGCAGAACACGCCCTCGTTTTTTAAAAGTGCTAGCAATATAGTGTCGCACAATAAGAGAAAAACATAGATTCTGAAAATAATACAAAACAACACTGTACAATCAAATGAAATAGATCAATAATCAATTTCACTAATTAGAAAGGGCAGGTGGCACAGGTGGGACACTTGGAGCAAAGGAAAAGCCCCCCTGCTAACCTCACCCGTTAACATTTACCCCTTCAATGGGTAACTAATCAAGAGGTGACTAAACAGAGCGACTGCTGGAGGCTGTTCAGCTCTTTCATATGGAAACAGAAAGTGAGCGAGTCCCATTAATGAAAAACTAAAAAAAAGGCAGAGAGATCTTTACTGTAATTACACGCCTGAACACGTTCACATATTATTAATCTTTACGGGAAAGTCATTGAAATAAACATTTGTGGTTTTGTTGCATTGTTGTGTGACGGCACTTTGGTGAAATCAGTAATCCACAAGGTGTTGCCACCTGCCACACTTGCCTTTCTGTATTAACCTGTGATTTACAATTTTACATCTTTTAAACTGTAAAATTTTCTTCCTGTGTGGTTATACTTACAATAAAGTTTGAAGCATTGACACTGTATGATGTAAAATTCTGTTTTCATTGGTATTTTTTGTCAATATAGTGTGTTTCTGAAACGATTCCTCTTTATAGAAATAATTGCTTTGAATTTACAACACCAGCATATTCATGCTTTAAGAGTTACTGCACAGCAAGAATGAAACTATTCATATGCAGAATATATGTATTATTTTATTATTGTGCTGGATGTTCTGGACATAAAACTATTGCATTCGGGGCAAATGCAATGATTGAATGAACGTTTTACAGTCCTGCACCTTCCACGGAAGTTATATATTTATATAAATGTATGTAAAGACTTTCAACCAGCGTAACAAAAAATGTGAACAGAATCATCTGTATTCCTGCATTTAACTAGAAGTGAAGAGGAGATTTACTGTATGTCTGGTGCTGGAAAAGCAGATGACATTTACAACTAACAAACTAACAAACATTTATAGACAGAATCAATTTAACTGGGAGAGACTCGGGCTGAAAGGTTCCTGGGCACTGTCAGCTTGTTGGCCAGTGACGTGCAGACCTCCACATTATTTAAATGTAACTTTATTTTAGCATGTAACAAAGTTTACCAATGTGTACAAACTTTACTCAAATACATGTACAGACTGTAAAGCCCCAGATCGGATTAGATTAGATTCACTGTTTATGTTTATCCATGAACTGGGACAACCAACTGAGACAAGAGTGAGAGTGTCTCACCATAAAAACATAAAAAGTTGTTTATGGGAAGCAGACAAACTGTAACTAAGACATGACAGGTTTCAAATGAATTTTATGTATAGTTCTCAGAATACATTAATTTATCAAAATAATTAGTTCTTATTAAATTTCTTTAGGAGAAAGTTGTTTTAAATCCTCACATTTTTTGTGTGACTACAGATTATATCCTAAAATAAAATTATTCTCATAATAATGAATAATTAATGCATCAGACATTCTATTCATTTTTGCTTATTTATATAAAAGTAAAATAAATTACTTCATTAGTTTGAAACAAAGCAATGTTTCAAAATAAAATGTTTTTTTAAACATTTTGACTTTAAGACCTTTCCCCTCCTAAATATTCTAGAGTTTGGCACACAAATTAAGATGCATGTTTATTATAAAAATAGCCAGACACTAAGGAATCTCTTGCTAGGGTTAGGGTTGGAGATATATGAGGTGAGAATGTTGCAGATACTTACAGTGATGGAGTAAACCAGAAGAGCAATACCAGTCAGCTAATGATCCATTATTCGGCTGGAGTGTGTAATGTTGCTTTTAACTCTTTTGCTTGTGCTATGTGGAAGTGAAAAGCGTTACTGTTCTCTGGTTTCAGTGTTTTCATGTCATGGATATTTATCAGATACTGTGGAGTCTAGCTTGGTTGGAAGTCAATGGGGAAGGTCTGGCAAGGGAACAGTAACAGTAAGATCATGTTTTAATCAGAAAGTTGCTGTACACAAATATACTGCATTCGCCACCTTGTGGTATCAACATTTAAAGGGACAGTTTACACGAAATTAAAATTCTGTCTTACACGTTGTTCTAAACTCAATGATTTTCCGCCGTACATGAAAATGTAGGATTTTGGTCAATGGCTTGTGATGTTTACCACACAACAGATGTAGAGGCAGAATGATACAGACTCACAGCTGCAGTCACCATTTACTCTCATTCATTATAATAATAGTGAATGTGACTGCAGCTCAGTCAGTCACTATAACGTTTGTCATAATACAGCTAGACTTTCACTTCTGTACTCCTGAAGAATACAAGATTAATACACTTCCTCCATTGATGTGGTTGAAATTGTGCTATTCATCTCAAATCGCATTATTCCATTACTGAACAAAATAGCTCATGTGATTTCCAAACGGTGTTTGACTTACAAACAGATAAGAAAACACTTGATGTTAACCAGACTGTTTTAATGATCATTAAAGTATTCTAGGTTAAATTGTCTAGAACAGGATAATCTTACAGTACACTTTAAAATAACAGCTATACAGTTATATCTCATAATATATTAAAAGCATTAACAGTGTGGTCACTTACAGTTTTAACCCAATATGTCATTTAAAAATAAATATCTCATTTTATGATACATGTACTCTTGACAGCCGAAGCTTCTGTTCTGTTTAAACACAATTGAAGTCCAAGGTAAATAACAACATGCTTGACGTGAGCTAGTCAACTGGAGTACACATTGCAATTATGTTTTATTTTATATTAATTCTATATTATGGCACATGTTCAACATATATGATAAGCCTCAACACAGGCATCATAACAACTTAAGCTAATTTAAACATTTTACACTGAAAGCTATAAAAAGCAAAGCACCAAACATGTTTAGAAAATTACATTTAAACGTGAATATGCTATTGATGTTTGGAAATCTGTCAGTCTAACTCTATGGTTTTCCATGTGGTTTAATGTAGGCGAACAGGACAATGATGTAGATGATATACACGGCAGCCAGGGTGAGGCCGATGCCCAGAGCAGTATGGTTGAGGATGCGAGCCATTCTGGAGTTTTTCTCCGCCATTTGTTGTTGTCCTGACATGTTGGCATTTCGAGTCTGTAAAAGCAAAAGTAAAACACATTGTCAACCACTTGAGTGTTTTTTATAACTCCTGCGACTCTGGAAGCCACACTCTGAACCTCAGACCTCACAACGTTGACACTGGAGTAAAGCTAGCTGACGTGACCAGTGTTTATATAACACGCTCTCTCTCTCAACCCACTGGAAGAGAGTTTGGTTGCTCTACAATCCAACAAAGCTTGTGGAAATATTCTCTGTGTAAACAAACGCTAAGGGTCATTTCTAAACGATATACAAGGTTTTATGTAACAGAGTCTCTGTGGACTATATCATAACACTGCTTTGACTTCTCTAAACAGCTAGTTAATTATTCTGCCGTGACTGCTTGTGCAACGAGGGAAGTTCTGGGAAATTACAACGGGTCGCCACTCCTTACCAAAAAGCTTTGTTCTCAAGGAAGACGTCTGATTAAATATTTATTGCATCAGGTTTAATTTTCTGTTGGGAATTATCACCCAGATAAGGAAGCATCTGTCCAGGTCACTGCCCTTCTGAATCAGTACGCTGTCTTTTTGTTTTGCAGTCTTCCCTCCATCTATCAATGACCTACGTAACATAATTAACTTCCTTCTGGCTCTTCTCTATTCACACACGCGCAGTCATGATTTCAAACAACACTTGGGTTCAAATATGAGAGTTCAGTCTGGATTATGTGTTTTTTACAGAAAGAAGAAAGTACAGGTCACTTACAGTGAGGTTACAGTAAAAGTCTTTACAATAAAATTTGCTAATGCAACATTCAGCAGGAATGAACGATAAACAATGTTTTCACTTAAATGAATGATATGTTCTGTATATTCTATTGTATTTTTATAACACGTCGTACATGTCATGTTATGTAACGAGCTCCCAGTAAACAATAGAAACACTATATTTAGAAATGAACAATAAGCAGATGAAAACATGCTGCACAAATGTCACTGTCACATTGTGTCTTTTTGTGATGTTGCTGCACCTTTGTGTCAATGACAGAGTAAATAACATTGTTTCCAGGAACAGAAAGTTGTTAACACATTGAATTCATTCATTCACATTGAATGAATAATGTTTCATCATTTGTAAGTTGATCTGGATAAAACCAGTTTATCATGGTCTTGTAGAACCTGGGGATAATTACCTGCTTTCCTCTGTGTGTGAACTTTATGGGAAGTTCTTGAAATAAATTTCGTGACGTGAGGGCTGTGCAGGAACTACATCAGCAGTAGTATTTCAGTATGCAGTTCACTTTTTACTATCTGACACCCAACAGTGAAATATAGATCATATAGATTTAGAAAATATATATATATAGACTTGTACATTCATTCTGTAATACTGACACGATGCTCATTGTCTTGTACACAAACTTTTGTGAGCTCTTAAAGTGTTAACGATCTACATACATGTTTAGTTTAATTATGATTTAAAAAATGTAATTTAAAGATGTTCACATTTCTAAGACAAAATTAATAAAACAAGGTTAATTTTTCTAATACTTACAAATATGGAGTAAACCAGAGCAGCGATGCCCACAGGCAAACAGCAGCACACCATCGTGAAGATGGAATAACCCAGGTAATCAGGCAGTGGGTTGGCCAGTGGAGTGGGGGTCACAAAAACCGTAGGCTGTACGGTGACAGCAGGTTGTCCAGGATAGGGCCCTTGGGTGTACGGCCCCTGGGGGACCGGTTGGCCTCCTGGAAATCCGTACTGTTGGGCTGGATAGCCTGAAGTGTTGGGGTAGCTCCCTGGGGGGGGGTGTCCTGAGCGGTCCGAGTATGGTGGCGGTGCGGGCTGGGTGATGCCTGATTTATCTGTATAATTACTGTTGGCTGGAAACATATTGGAAGTCTTGCTGGCATCCATTTCTCTGCTGGACTTTTGCTTGCGCTTCCTGCTGTCCTCTGGTTCGAGCTTTTTGTATCATGCCATGGAGGGTGAAGACAATGCTGGTGGGAGGCAAAAGGGTGGAGAGCGAGCGGTAGCAGACAGGGGAGGAGTAACAAGAAATTCAGCATTGCTATCTAAACAACATAACATGAATAAATTAATTAGAGACAATAAGAGAGATATATAAATACAGTGTCAAGCAGATATAGTCAAAGTATACAGCCAACATCTATCACTTAGAAAAAACACTTTTAATTGTACTTGAGCATTACAAAGTTTAAAACAAATGCTGTGGCTTTTCAAAGCAGCACCAGAGGACCTCAGATCCGCTGCTGGAGCTTCAGAACCGCTGCTGGAGCTTCAGAACCGCTGCTGGAGCTTCAGAACCGCTGCTGGAGCTTTGCATCCGCTGCTGGAGCTTCAGAACCGCTGCTGGAGCTTCAGAACTGGCCGTCTGTGAGCTAACAGTTTTAGATTGTAAAAATGTTTCCCTAACACTAAAAAAACAAAACATTAAAAACATTATTTTGAATGTTCTACAAACATTCAAAGCATCCAGTTATATAGATGTCATATTAATTATTGCTTGGTTATAAGAACATTATTCAAACACTTTTTTAATTCTGTCATGTTTTTACAACGTTCCACTAACAGCTTGAAAATAAAGTTTTTGATGTATATCTAAACTTGATGTGTGTGTGTGTGTGTGTGTGTGTATATATATATATATATATATATTTATATGTAAAACAAAGATGTTTTGTTAACTATGAGAGAACTTTTAAAGAACCTTAGAAAATGTTTTGAGAAAATTCTTGAGTGCCAAATCTTCTCTGTGCTTCCTGTATAATACAGCAGAAACATGAGGGGGGTTTCCTATACTCCCCCCCACCCCTCAGGTAAGCCTGAACTCTGTCTTCATCTAAACAAACTGAAGAAACACAGACGCACTATAAAAGTCTTTTGGTCAATGCTTTTTTCTTTTACAACAGAGATGGAATGAAGATGAAGGAAGGATTTAATCAATGTAACTTTGATACAAATATTTCATATAGCAACACATCTGAATGCAATTTTATCAGCGCACTCATTTTATGGCTACTGTAGTCTGTGGAAATTAGTGTACTGTAGGATAAACAAATAAGGGAAGGGATGAGGGTGTGACTGTAGTCATTACCACTGTAAACATCAGTTACTGTAGAGCATGATGACACGGTTTTTACCATCAGGAAAAATAAATAGGTACACGCACATACAGCAGGTGACGTCAGGTGACTTTCACAAGCTCTGATCTGCATGACTGGCTTCTGTGTCATTTGCATGTAATTAAGGTGCCGAGGTCCTCCAGGAAACTAAGTTGTGTTTATGCGGTAAACACACAGAGATCCAAACTAGTAGATCCTAGAGAACTAGAGATCCTAGTTCAGTCAAACGCAGACTGAGTCAGGGAATGCAACCAAGAACCAGCTCAGCTAATGGGAAAGTTCTCAGAACATTGGCTAATGTTCTCTAAAAGTTCTCTTAAAGTTCTCAAAAACATTCTTGCAGTAACGTTAGTGAACATTTTTAACGTTATATATCACATATATCAAAAAGTTACTAAGTAGTTAATAAGGGTTTAAAACCCTTTAAAAAACTTTTTAAAAATGTAATTACGTTCTTATACCCGAGACATAATTACGTCAAAATAACTGACTGAACGCTTTGAGGATTCTTAGAATTTGCAAAATAACATTTTTAACATTTTTGTTATTTCATGAAAATGTTAGGGCAATGTTCCTACAATGTTCTCACCTCAGCATGTTCCTGTTAGATCTTTGAGATACAGCTACAAACTTGCCTCTGCACCTGGCAGAACCTCATCATGGCCGACACCCATGTAAACTTTCACTAGTGCGGAGAAAGTGTAGGTGGTCTCTCAAATCAAAGCACATCATGTGTGACAGAGTAAACTGTCCTCTATCAAAGGCAGACAGACTGGTATTCAAACAGGAATTATAGGACTGTGTAAATAAGGGGTGTAGGGAGGACTTCAGAGACTGTAGTTCTAAAACAACAAGACTTATCTTACATATCGCACAGAAAACCACATACCTACCCACACTCTCGGTGAGAGACATTGAAGGAAATGAAACTCACCCCAGCAGAGCCGCAGGATGCAGTTTCTGCAGTTTCAGCAGAAGCATGCTGGTAAATTGGCATGTAAAAAACATGCACTGACAAAATTAGCTAGTGGCTGAAACTTTTATTTAATATGCAGTGAAACTACAAGAAGAAAATGTCTGACTTCATACCGTAATTCTTTCATACAGTAACAGCTTTGTTGAATTAAAAAATAATTATGAAGCATATGATGATCACATGTGCAGCATACTTTTTAATTAAGTGAATAGCAATTAGCCAGTACAATAGCTCCGTCCTTCTCACCCCTCACATCTTAAACGTCTCCCTCATTTGAGGTGACTCGTCACCTCATTAGTTAAGACATGAACCGGGTGAGGGCTGAGGACCCAGCCATGAGGCACTAAAAGAGATTAAACATGTTACATCATCCCTTACTGGCTCCACGTATGAAAATATAAACAAAATATTGTAGCTATAATTTGAGAGGAGAAATCGTAACACAATTAAAGGCAGAACACTTTTAAGGTTTTTTTAAACATTAAAAGCTTTTGGATATGATGATAATGTTTCATGTCTGACAATAATGGGAATCAATGAGAGACATTGATAACAATAATGGCTATGATATACAGGGTAATGACGGTGAGCCCGATGCCAAGAGCCACATGGTTGAGGGTTCGAGCCATTTTGGAACTGTTCTCCGCTATCTGTCGGTGTCCGGACATGTTGGCATTTCGAGTCTGGGAAAACACACAGGAAGTTACATGGTGCTAGTCATTATGACGTAAGCATGGCTAACATGTTAAAATCTGGGGAAGTACAGCTATGATGTAACATGCACACACACAGACATGAAAGCTAAAACTCTTAACATGGTGAGAACTTCCATTATGATGCTTTTTCAAAACCAGAAAACCCCATTACTTATATTAACAGCCCCTGTTTGCTCTAAATTGCCAGTTATTTTTTTCTATCGTTTCATGAGAAACACTTTGTATGAACATCTGCAAAGTGAGTAATGTAAATGTTGACTCTTAAAAGCTGGAACTATTAGCTGAACTCATAATTCAATTACATTTTATTGTCCCTGTGGTGTCACAGAGCACAGAGCCAATAAAATGCAGTAAAACATAACAGAAGATTCTTGTGACCTCATGAACGCGCTCTACCCTTCTTAACTGCATCGACTGGGTGTGTTTACGCTTCGAATGTTCACATTTTGTGTGCTCACTAATCTGAATAACAGTCCAACTCGATTTACTCTTTTGCTTTATCTAATTTGACAACACAGAGATATAAACCATGACTCATGACTTTGTCTTTAATTTGTCTGTACAGCATATCATCAACTAACATGAACCTCATGGATTTGTGAACGGTCTGTGTTTCTTAATGAGATGATTAGTCTTCCCGAAAACATGATTTTTATTGCCAACGCTCTTAAAACAATTATGATTTAATAAATGAAGAAAACATCCCATCTAATAATATTCACAGATACTTACAGAGATGGAGTAAACCAGAGCAGCGATACCCAGAGGCAGACAGCAGCACAGCATGGTGAAGATGGAGTAACCCAGGTAATCAGGCAGCGGGCTGGTCAGGGGAACATTGGTCACATAGACTGTTGGCTGCACAGTGACAGCTTGTCCTGGGTACGGCCCAGCCGGCTGTCCTGGGTACGGCCC
>JAZGTJ010016970.1:0-12338 GCA_036877575.1 Botia almorhae
GCATACATGTACCTTGGGCTATATCTGTAATGGAGTTCAGGGCTGGGCTAAGATAATCTTCAAGACCATTCTGGATGAATTTGCCAAGCAAGGACCCTGTTTTTGTAAGAAATATCAGTGCAATCAGAGTAATATAGCTCAACGGTATTTATGTTAATCAAAGAAGCATTAATGGGCTTTTTGAGGAGAATATGACACGTACCATTTAAGTTATTTCTGACCTTTTCCACAGTCACAGAACTCGCATCTACCACTTGTTGGACTTGCTGTTAGGAATAAAGTTATGCTTTGTGTCAGAGTTATACATGACGTGTAACATCCAAAATAAATAACATTTCTGTTCTGACGGGCGTACCTTTGGAACAGTTGTAAGATAGTTTTTTATATTTTCCAAAATGTCAATGAGTTCTCCGGGGCTGTGCATCAGAGTCTCTGAGGTGTATGAACTGCTCAGGAACATGCAGACATTCCCTGCCCTGGAGAGTAATTTCCATTACTATAGCATATAGTTAACTGATAACAGAAATAATCATGGTTACACAGTCAAATAATAGGGTTTTCATAAAGCCAGATTAAAGAACAGAACCAGAATGTATTTAGAAACGTCAAAGGTTTAGATATGTAAACCTTTTAGACTGTCACATATTCACATATCACATTAAGCTTGGCTTAAGATCACTAAAATTCGAATGGGCGCTCACAGAATTAGTGACGTGATGAAAAATGTGGACCAGTAAAAGCCTCTTCTTTTGATGTGGATGTTCGGTGTCTGTTTCTGATACATGCGGCCCCCGCAGTTGCCACAGCAACGACAGCCGGCGAAGATTAGACCAATCAGAGGCATGAGGATGATGTAGATGATCCCAATGACCACACAGACCAGGAAACCTGTCTCATATTTCAAAACCTGCCAATAGGAAGAGGTCAGATGGGTTGGTTACTATGGCTAAATGACTCCACACTATATTAAGATGTAACTCAGATGAATTTTGATGACATCATATTCAGTATGCATAAATATAAATTGCTTATGTTCTATGTATAGCCAAACTCAGTGGTTTACAGTATTATGATCATAGCAGGCATGAGATTGACTGGCAAATTGTCTGTTTACACAACACAATATGCCTGTGTTGGCAACTTCTACTTACAGTAACACCTTCACCTTGGTGAATTTAAAAGAACTACTAACCAAAAAAATGTTATCTAAACCTAAATTATTATTATTAATGGGAAAGACCAATACACTGCAGCAATTACACCTCATATTCTTCCTTCTTTTGTTCTCTTTCATATTTGCCAACCTACTATTAATACAAATAAAAAGTTGTTCTACTGTGTACAGATCGTTTGTTTCTAATAAAAAGAGAGTCAAGAAGTTGGTCCATTTCCATCTGAGTCATGATATTCTGCTGCATAGTCAAGCAAAAGATGTATTGCATGAACACAATCTAACCATTTAGGTTTAACATTTACATACAGGTGTGAGAACTCACATACCTCTTTAACTGTGTCCTCATTTATGGTTCTAGTTGTGTTTTGCATTATTCTAATCAGCAGCTCTATAAGAAAACAACATGACAATAATTTGACGATATTTACTACTACATTAATACAAAATTAATATTAAGATCACTGTTCAAGCTTTTCGATTGTGCTATTATGTCTCAAAGGTAACTAATAGCAGTAACATTAATTGGCTAGTTTTTGAATTGCTCTAAATAGCTAATGATGTCAGATTGTAGTCATTATATTTGGAGACTTTACTAAAATCAAATTAGAAAGGCAGATCAAGCACAGTAATGACGAGGGCCGCAGAAATGCTGAAAAATTATTTACAACTGGAACAGCATTTAAATTAGATTTTATTGTAATAGCAAATAATTCCCTGTTTTGCATTTACTGTGGAAACTGTATAGATCAAAGAGAAGTTGTTTAAGGAATCATTTTGTGAACGGCTTTGAATTGTATGCGGTCTGTAGTATGAAGCGTGTTTCCAATTTTTCCTTTGCAGGTAATAATTAACTTAAATATTTACTTATCCATCTGAGATTACTATATACTAGAGCGGGACACAGCAATAAAATATTTAGTGGTAAACAAAGCACTCTGTATGAGGGAGGAAGGAGTATTCAAATCGAATGGACTTTGCATGGTGTTTGCACAGTGGTTTTGCTTCTGACAATTAACTGAGTGAATTTATCATATCTGAACGAACACCATTTAACGATGTAGATAACAAACCCAGCCTATTAGCTTCTGCTAATGAGTCTACACATAATCATTCCACTCATGTAACAAATCTCATTCATAACAGATGATTTAACATGAAAACAGCATGCGATCTCCAGCCAGTTCTGTAGACCAAAACTACATCAACAAACCATAGTCTCACCTTCAGGCAAAGGATTGCTCTGGACAGAGCCAAGAAAAGAATTTACAATTGGAGACATAAAGGCACTGTTGAAGTTCAGAAGGGAAGGTGTTGAATTTGTAGCTTGTAGCTCTGGCCTTGCTGTTTCTGCTGGACATGAGGGCTCCACGCTCCAACATGGCTGAAGAAGCACCAGCAGCAGAAAGCAGCAGCTCCAAATGGCCCCAGAATAATGTCCTTTCATTCTGGACCCCATCTTGAACACTAGCCAATGGCAATGGCTTTTCAACTCATATCTCTATTCCTATAGCTGTCAAACCTTACCTATGAATATCACAGTAAATATCATAATTGAAAACACACATATGGCAATAAAACTGTAGTCTGACACTTCAATATTCCCAGGTGACTTTTGTGTACTGTCATGCAATTACCTTTTGACTGAAACTGTGACGGGTGCAAACAAGGTCATATAAACAAAGCATAATACAACACAGCTTACTGTTTCTCTCAGATATTGTAAAATAATTACTCATTGTCATTTAAATTAAATATTTTTATGAGAATATTATTATATAATATAACAATATATAATAATTACGAGTACTATCGTTATAATTATACAAAGCGAAACAGGAACTTCTACTACTATGTACTTTTGGTCCTATAACACATCCTCTTTGCTAAAATGTCTCAAATGTACAGAAAAAGTTTGGAGGAAATAAAACAACAGACCATTAGAAATCTAGATAGATCTAGAAATCTAAAACTAGATAGATTGTCTATTAAAAGAATCACTATGTCAAGACATTTAATAGACCTGTCATTGCTCTTACATCAAATGTATCAGTGTGACCGAAGCATAAACTGAACTATTGTTTACCTGAAAACATTAACTTAAGAATTATATTTAAAAAACTCATATACACACACAAAACCCTTTACAGCCATACCTGTTTTCTCTGTCTTCGAGTTATTGTTGTGTTTGTCCCTCTCAGATCAGTTGAAATGTGGTAGGATTCAGAGTCTGACCTCTCTCAGACAAACCTGAAGTTCACCTGCAGTGACTGAAGTTTAAATATAGAGAATGAAAGCCGGAGAGCGTAAAGTGTGGGAGGGGGGATGAATGGGCGGCTCTGAGTTTACATGTGACAGTGTAAAATACCAATGTTCACTTTTGGAAAGTAATCAAATGAAGATTTTGTTCTGAGGTTGACAAAGTAGGGTGACCACATTAGATTTATTTTTTAAACGTTTTGAGGGAGAAATTTGATTAGATATGTATTGTAGTGATAACAGTAAACTAACTAATTTTAGAGAACAACAAACATGCGCTCATAACTTATACAAGTGTTTTGAAAAAGCTACAGGATCAATGATATTGTGATGTGGGTACTTACTGGATTGCTGTTTTTTTATACCAATTTTCCTGCTTAAACTTATTCTAACAATTATATTAAAAGGTCTAGTTTCCTTATAGTTCCTATGAACTGCCTGCAAAATTTAGGGCTCTATAACAACAGCATATACTTCCTGGTGACTTTTAACTTTACTTGTAAACAGCTGTAAACGCCAGTGTAAAATACAACAGTAGAGGAGCTATTCAGATCAAACAGTTGAGCTTTTGACTTATCTCTAGCAATGGTTTAATAGTAGTTGGTTGGTAGTTGTTAATTTACTTCAGATTAATTATATACTTAAAGTCTTGCTTATTTTAAGAGTATTATGACTGCTGTTGTTGTTGTTCTGACTCTTAATGTAATCATGTACAGCACACAAAAGCTGTGAAAATTTGTTTTATTTCCATACATCAATTGTCAATGGCAGACACTAGGCAAAAATATACTATAAAATCACCACTAACTAAGTGGCTCTACAACAACAGGAAAGAGCACACCTGCTTCGTGGCTGATTTGATTAATGAACCCAAAACAACACTGAATTTTACAAGCGACAGATGAATTTTAAAAAGGAATTTGTAATTGGTGTGATGTCGCCATGGATTCAGGCTTGCATCTGGCTAGTTTGATCTCAGATCATTATTTATAGGATATAGATCTTGCTGTGGAGTGCCCTCTGGTGTTTTTAACTCAATACACTGTGACCTAAAAGGGGCTTTTAGACATTAGTGGACTGTTTTTACATTATCTCAGATTTAATAAACATTTTTATGGATTTCTTTAAAGTTATGTGTCATCAGACTAATAAACAAACATTAAAAGTGGAGTAACGTACAAAGGAGACATCAAATACACAACAACATGTATTGTCTGGATATATAATGCAATGGCAAAGATTTAAAAAAATAAATACATTGTACATTTACTTAAAAACTATAATCTACCTTCTAAGGTGAAAGGTAGTTTTCAGGTGAAAGGTAGTACCATTAATGCATCTACATACATGGTTTGAAACGACAGGTTCAGCTCTACTTTAACTGATGTATAAGAGGTTCTTTAGTGAATGATGAAGAGGTTCTAGGGGTTCTAAAGAAGAGTAAATAGAATTACACTTATACAGAACCTGGCTACAATCTTAAATATACAATCACAAATACACAAACAAAATTATGGAGAATACTCTTTATATAAATGTGTTGATTAAAGGATCTTGCTCCTTGGTCTGTAGCATTAAGGAAAGAAAATTTCTGGAAAATTAGGAAAGTGTATTTCTTATATACCACCTTAGAAAAATGAGGGGTTTTCCTAGCAAACTAATCAGTGTGAAAGGTTTACATAAAATCATTGGGCTTGATCTGTTCTTTTTAACAGGCAGAATATCTCTATTAAAACGAAGTTTATAGCTTCTGTCTGGCCACCTCCATTTTGTTTTTTGTTGGATGTGATACCAGTGGCTGTAATAACAGTGCCGAATTCAGATCCTGAAAACAGCGGCACTGTTACAGCTGAACTAGCTAATGTCTGACACATGCGGTTCCCAGACATACATGCTATGATCATGTAATCTCCCTTTTCATTGACAATTTAAACCATGACAATTTAGGTATAAAGCTTACAGCAAGAAGCATCTACTTATAATTATATAGATAACAATAACAATACAAAATTTGTTATTTTACATTGAGATTGACAGCATTTTTTCCAGTTAAAGATTATCAGTTTTTTTAATAAGAACAAAATGTATCATAATTTTTTAAGAAAAATAGATCCAAAATACAGTGACAAGAGTGCAAAGGATATTTAGAGTTTGCTTGCTTATTTTCTCCTTAGAAATTGTTATAAAAATAAAAACAACAAAAAAAAGAAACAAAATGAAAAGAATAAAAAATTAAACACTTTCCTCGAGTCTGGCTTTACGGTCAGGCATGTTCACCACGACCATTTTGGGCATGACCAAACTCAAGAACCTCAATGCTTTTACACTTTAATTATTTTGACTTTAAGGACTTTACGCAGTGGTTCTCAACTCCGGTCCTCAAGCTCCGGTACTGTACAGGTTTTTGTTCCAACCAGGTCCTACAAAACAAATAATTTAGTTTTTACAAATGGAGCGTTGGGTTTGAGTCTGAGGTGCACACAATGGTCATATCACTAAATGGTTAGATAAAATCGATTCTTTTCCTGTGAGGTGAGCATAACAGAAACGGCCGTGCGTGTCAAAGCACAGCACGCACACAGAGACCCGAGGTTGGAACAATAACCCACAGATACGGCTGCCTTCCCTAAGCCTGATTGAGTCGAGGCTCTAAAAGCTTAAACAGACACAGGCCGGATGGTATGACTGACCCTGGAAAAACGACTCTCAAAGAATCAACAAAAACGACATCAATCTGAAATGCCATATTGGATGGTAATGAGGAGTTTTACTTTTGCACCATAACTTCACATATGATACAACAGAGAGTCCACAGAGCCAACTGAGAACAAATCAAGGCAGAAGACTATGACCGGAAAACTGGCTTTAGGACTGTCATGCTGCGTGTCACTTTTAATAAGGGTGCACGTGTCCTCAAACAGCTACGAGCCTTTTGCTAGACCCTAACACTTCTACTGGGACGACTGTGAGGTTGGGTTGTCATTTTTGCTCTCCTGGCTGGAGGGAGCTTTGTTGTTCCAGGGGCTGTTGGTGCCCAGGGCTGGGGAACTGTTGAAACTGTCCTCGTCGTCGATGCCATTGGCCGCATCAAACTGTGTGTTCTCCAGCCGCGTGATCAGTCGTTCATCCTCGTCCCCGAACTCCCCTCCCATCAGTGTGGGCTCTCCCACCACCATCACATCCTGCAGGGGACAGGAAGGGGCGCAAACATTATCCCCGCAACCCGGGGGTGTTGTGTTCCGTGGGGGACGCGGTGGCTTTCTACGCCACGTCGCAACCGCAGAAGGTAATGAGGAAGTAGACCGCCACTATTCTGCCCACTGTAAGCCTAAATCATGAAGCCCAGCACAGTTCACCAGCCACAGGAACTTAAACCTAAAGAAGAGCTAAGGCTAAGTTCAGTCATTGGGGAACCGTGTTGAACCATAAACAGTGAAAAGATCATGCCGGTGGGCATCCCGGATCCTTAAGTGCTGCACGGGTTTATTCCACCTCGGGTCTCAAGCATCGGCTACGTCTCTGGAGCTCAAAACACCCAACAGGCTTTAACAGACTCGACACAAACAACAAAACCCACAGACCTGCGGCCCAAAAGGACCAGGGACTGCCCAGCACTGGATCATGTCCACTTGTCTCTAAGTTGGGTCTGTCTTCCTATTATTACTCGTAGCTTTAGACGACTAATCAAAAAGCCTTTCTCATTCCCACCTGCCTCCCACCACCCAGCCCCCACAGCTTGTGTGTAGCTGTAAACAGACATCAAAATGAGATGCTTACAGGTACCTGGCTGGAGAGCGCAAAACCGCCGGCTGGACTTTTCTTTTTACTGTTGTTGTTATTGCCCCCTCCCGAACTCATGGTGCTGCCGCCCGACATTTTCCGTTTCCGTCGCTTGTTGGGGGCTTGTCTGGCAGGCTCGGCTGGAAGGAGAACGAAGAAGAACGAAGAAGAACGTCATTTCTGACACTCGTGGGGAGTATTGCTGGATGTTTGGTGTGATGAAAGTCACCTGATGCTCACCTGGAGGGGCCACCATCCTCTGCCACTTCTGAAACAGGCAGGTTTTCAGGCAGTCTCGTGGGCTGAGACTGTACGTCTTGTGTCTGGACATCAGCTCCTGCATTGGCTCCAGAATCACACAAAGCTACAGGAGACACAAAACCAACTGTTATATAACAACGATATTACTTGCTTTAGCAAATCAAAACAGAAAACAAGACTGATAAATAAAAATGTACAAAAGAGAAGATATAAGCCACAGCAGTTGGGCATGTTTTTTTTTATCTGTGTTTCGTTAAAATGATGTAAAATGAACTTACTCGGAGGTAGTTCAGCGTTGAGTTTGATAAGCCACATCTCGTAATGTTTTTTGAAAGCTGGTCAAGCATTTGTGGGTCCTGGGACTGTTGATGGAGGAAAAGAAAACATCATTTACGTTAACCAAATCACAAATACGATACTGAAGAACACATTTAAGGAAACTTAATGAGGATCAGAAAGCAAGTTGGCCATTTTGTAAAGTTTCTTAAAACAAACAGTCCACCTAAGACTGGAATTATCTACAAAACAAAAGTATCAAGTCTGTTCACTAAGTGATTCAGGCTAAATAATATGCTGAAGTTAAACATTTGAAGTAAGAGCCAGTTAGAATCAGGGATAAATACGGAAAACTCACATGCATTGCCAGGATGCTCCTCGGCACGACCTCTCTGTGCTGTCTGATACTGAAGTGCCACGTCTTTATACGCATCATGTCATCAAACATAAACTCCAGGTACAGCCTGCCCTCCACACACACCTGCAGAGATGAAATCACTTCTGTTTATACTGTTCAACTACAGCTTCTGTTCCTCCCAATAGTAATTCATCACAAAGACTAGATGATGTTCTTATTGCAGAACTTAGTTAATGGAAATACTATGATTTCCACATAAGATCGCAACAAGAGTTGATGTACGCCTTATCTGACACCACATTCATCTTGGTAAGGAAATGAACAGGCAACACATAAAGGCGAATATAAACCAATAAATAACACATGATGTCAGGATTTTTAATGGCATGCAACTTTGTATTGATGTAACTATGGTCATACTAGGGATGAGCTGGTTGGTTAACTAGTCCTCCAAGAACCAACAACACGATTAGTGTGGTTAAAATTTTAACTGTCAGAGTCTTCCCAGCTAATAATTTTAGACTGTAACAACATTTCCATTAAGTAATAAAAAAAGATATACATTTTATTTAAAATGTTCTAGGAATGTTAAAAACGTCCAGTTGTTTAAATGTTGTGTTCACATTATTGCTTGGTTATAAGAACATTATTCAGACATTCTGTTCTGTAACTCAGTGAAATGTTCCCTTAACAAGTTAATAACGTTTTTGATATACATTATAGTAAAAAGTTCTACTAATGTTTCTGCAATAATGTTTTGTATAACTTTGATAGAACTATTAGAGAACGTTCTGAGAATGTCACGTTAGCTGGGCTTGTACTACATAACTATAGTTTATATACATAAAAGCGGAGGAAGGTGATACCTGTGTGAACATGGGTTTGCCATTTTGTGTAACCATGGTGCACTGATCGCAGTCCAGGGACACAAAGTTATTGTGGAAAGACTCCTTGGGATGTTTCAGCACATAGAAGAGTTCAGTGGCCCCGCCCTCAAAAATACTCCTGAAGTACCGCGGGATCAACGTCCTACCGATGGCTGGAAATAGGAAGAACATAGGATTCAGTTACAGGGAAAGCCCAACCACAAATGTGTTCCCTTTATTTATGTCTATATTTTATCCAGCAAGTCACATTTAAAACCGTTAAGTGTTTTTGTGCTTCAGATGGTGTCAGGGCTAAATAAACTACTATTACTATTGGGCTTATCTTAGTCAAGTGTCTATGAAGATATTACTATATCGTTTGGGTCCATCTTCCAGACAGAATGTGATAGTCAGCATGGCGTCATCTTCAAAAAACTCTGTAGTAAACGCATCCCACCACAGATTGTCACAGTCCTGCTGAGAAAACGTACAAATAGCAACTTACCTATTATTTTAATTTAGAAAATAAACTTTAGACGGATTAAGACTTGCTTGGCCTGCACGATTTGCATACTTGTAAACAAACAAGTTCATGCAAATCTTATTTTTCATTTCAGCAAAAAAAAACTATGTTCTGTTACTAATATTAAAATGAGTGAATCAACACAGTCAAAAAGCTTGTTGCTGCAAGCTGTTTCCTACCTCTGTCCAATTCTGTAGCCTTTTGTTAAGCTCAAATATTCTGTAGTCTGTTTGATTTCCGTATGGCGTGTGCCGCCTGTAACACGACACATATTTACATATTTATGATGTAATCATATTTTGAATAATTAGATTAGGACCAACAGGGCTGAATAACATCTATTCAATATTTATGCAACATCTTTTTCAAAACATATGCTGGGGATATATGTGAATCGAATTTAGAAAAGCACGGCAGAGTCTGAGAAGACTTGCAATGGTTTACGGCATGCAACCATTTTGTTTTTCATGTAAGGGACTACATGCTTCAAGGGTCCACAGTTTTAGCAAACGCACTTTGCATTTGGTGCATGTTGTCTGTCTCTTGAAAGCAAACGGATATAAATAAAGATTTAACAAAGCTTCATGACATCAGGAACAATAAAGAAAATCTTTAAAATAGTGTAAATATATATGAATTGTTTAAATGGGATCTTAAACAGTACAACACCTTTTTTTATTATAATATGCTCACCCAATTCCAGGTTCCATGTAAGAGGGGGGATACATTGGTGTTGGACTGCAATATGAAAAGCAATATGAAGACTAACACATCATGGGTATAAACACAATTAACAGTCAATTTATGTCTGCAATGTGAACAGGTTTGGTTACCCAATAGTTATTATTCTTCAAGTCTACAGGTCTATTTTGGATAAGTGTTAGTTACAATAAACTATTAACTAATACTCAGAATTAGGTCATGGTTAATGTCTGGAATATGAGAACATATGCAGACCTTATCACATGAACCAACAATGACAACATTAGTATTAAGACTCACCCCACATCTCTGTCCAGCATCGCTCCTGGGTGAAATGGAGGGAAGGCACTACCGTTGGGAGGCTCCTTTGGGGAGTACAGCTTGAACGACTTGGACGAACAGCCTACGACACAAAAGACAGAGAGGTAATGAGATTTAATATTCATTCAACCCGTTTAATAAAACCAATTCAAACCAACGTATACACCTTTAAACATGTTTGTTAGCGCACTAACGCATTTAAAGGGATAGTTCACCACAAATGAAAATTATTCCATCATTTACTCATACACAAAACTACTCGAGACATTTTTCAAAATATCTTTTCTGTGCCACAGACGAGAGAAAATCATATCAGTTTGGATTGACATGAGGGTGAGTAAATAATGGAAGAATTTTCATTTTGGGGTGAACTATCCCTTTAAATAAGACATAACATGCCTGTCTCGTTCTTGATTTTTGTAACCAATCATTTTGAAGTGTAAGCACTGTCTTACTCTAGCCCCACCCCCAATGAGACCCTATTATTTTCCCCTACTTTACACGCAGCCCATCCCCCATTCAGCATGTAGGATTCGGTTTACTCTAGCTAGTATGTTTACCATCTTAAAACCAGGGCTAGGCCTAATCTAATGTAACGTACAATTAAATTCATTCATTAAAGGCTACTTATATTTATTATACATTATATATTGTGACTACAAATGCCACATCATGACAGCACATTGGAACGTAATGAGTAGGTCTGGTTCGTCTAGTCATCATCAAACAGATCTGCCAGTCTTATACCTCACTTTGCCAGGTATAAGGCCATTATTAGTCACTGAATTGTCATACCACAAACATACAAAACAGCTAACACACAAATAGCTACTTCATAGGACAGAAATGCAGTGACAGAAAGAACATATACTATGAGATTCTGCATAAACAATGAGATGAGATAACAAAATTAACCATAATCAATTCTATTGACAGTTATAATACTGTGCAGTATTATGGGACCCTCATATAACAAAACACTACATTCCGATGCGTACTTACAAGCATGCACTCAAATTTACTGTTTAATAAAGCGGCATCAATTAGGCTAATGTAAAATAATACAACTTTTAACAACACCTTAACGAGGGACACAGATAGTCAGTAAAAACCTGGTAAACTTGCACTGGCTCTTCGAGGTGTGAAAATGTGTTCTTAGCTACTATGACGATGTAACATGTTCTGATCAAATCCCCCAAAACCAATATTACCCGATTAAGCTATTAATTTCAGTACGCGTCGCTTTAAAAAGTTATTCTTAGCAGGTGACCCTGAACAAGCCGAAATATTTGATTATTATACTGTCAAACTTGTAGCCTAGCTTAGCTCTCGCAACAGCAGACAGGCAAGGCCCCGCACAAGTTAACAGAGTAAACAACATCACCATAACGACGCGATTCAATGCATTTCCTCGTATTTCCACTAAATGTTACAATGAAACATTTTAGCGCCGCCAATCAAGCTCGCCAGCTTCAGCCGCACCTGCAGGGATCCGAGCAGAACTTCGACGCTTAAGTCCCCCTCGATGATTTCCTGGTGGGTCGGTCGCGACTCTTAAAGCGACGTGGGCACTAACGTTAACCTCTCCCCTTTTAAAACCATCGCGCTGTGCAAACGACAGGTACGGAATGCAGCTGCAAGACAGGTCGCTGGAGATGGTGTTTAAAGGGAACCCAGCTCAATGAGGTACAGTGCCCATGCGACCCTTTGTTCTTGCACACAAACAATGGCACAGGCCCGTCGTTCTCTCCGTGCAACCCCCCTCAACACTCCCTGCTCCGCTGGAGCATCAATCCCTCCAACCAAACCCACCCCACCCCC
>JAZGTJ010016971.1:0-12338 GCA_036877575.1 Botia almorhae
CACACCCAGCCTCAGGGTCCCTGGTCCCCCTGTTTGCTCCCACCAACAAAGAACCAGGCTGGGCATCCCTTCATCTATGGTGTTTACCAGCAAAGCCAGAAGGCAGGTCAGGACTGGCGAGCTCAGAGAAAGTACAGCGAGTGTGGGCCTGGAAAGAGCTACAGAGCCCTTGCCTGTCTGGATCACCAGGGGAGATTGGTGGAACCAGCTCTATGCAGCAGCTCTGGTGATGGATGCTCTTTCAAATATATGTATATACATTATTAGCCATGCGCATATGTATTGAACGGAGTAACTGGCTGGTCTGATGGAAAGACGTGTATTTAGCGTCATATTAACAATGCTGTGATTAGATGACTTTCTATGGGCTGTTTACATAAGATGCCTTCTTGTAGCTCAACTGGTAGAGCGCTAGATAACCGCATGGCGCTGGCAATTGTAAGGTCATGGGTTCAACTCCCAAGTTGATTTGGTAAAATGCGTAAAGAGATGTAATGAGTAATAAAAATGATGCAAAACGTCTTTCATACGACAGCTGCATCCCAATTGCATTGTAATGGAAATACATTACAGACATTTGTAATTAAATCATTCCATCTTTTACTGTTTAAAACGTATCTGTTTTTAAAATGGCGTACAGGAAGTGTCGTGTGTGGTGTTACAGGTTACGAGGAGGAAGTCTGTCACGTGCCCTGCTCTACAGACTGTAAGCTGAGCGAGTGGTCCAGCTGGTCTACCTGCAGCGCCTCTTGTGGTGGGGGGGTTAAAGTTCGCTCACAGTGGCTACGAGAAAAACCTTTCAATGGAGGCCGACCCTGCCCGCAACTCAATTACAAAAATCAGGTGATACGTTTTTAAACTTCTTATTGTCTTTGTTTCATGTGCAAATGTATAAATAAGAGCTGAAAATATTTAAAGGCGGTTTAGTAGATTTAAATGAGCCACATTTAGATATATTCAGCCATTCACAAATATCTTCAGCTCAGCCGTAGATGTCGAGTCACAAAGCGCATGGCAGTGTGTGTGAAGTCCATTCATTATTCATCTGGTTTGGCTTTGTGGCTGCTCCCAAAGCCTTTTTCAACCCTTTCCATGTGTTCCTCAGCCACAATCTGCTCTAGCAAGTAAGAGTGCAGAGATCTGCAGGGATTAAACCTCTTACGCCTCCAGCGTTGTGCTGCTCTTCCTCTTGTTCCACCTTCTTTATCTGATATTCCATCAGGGCTGTTCTGGCAACAATTAAAGTTTCATGGATCTCAACCGCACGGATCGGAGTCTCCGAGCGTTTCCTTCAGCTCACTTTCACTCATATAAATGAAGCACTAAATTACCAAGTGGAGGCAAAAAATGTTGAACACTAATGAAAAAAACGTCTTCTTTTCTTTCCTCTTTCCTCTGCCTTTGTCTTTCTCCTTGTTTCTGTTTTACCTCCTCCACCCCCTTGTGGTTTGGCTGCTGGTCATGTATTGCTGATCTGAACGTCTACAAAGGCTCAGGTGAGTACTCAAGCGTGCCCGTGTGTGTGTGTGCGTGTGTGTGTGCACGCATTGACATGTAATCTTTTGATTTGCACACACACACACACACACATCTACAAATCTGCATATTCGGCTATAACTCAACACAGCTGGGTTGTGTGTGCTCAGGTGTCTGAGGTCCTGCACTGTTACTCTGAATGCAATCAGTATGTGTGGTCGGTGGTCTCCTGGTCCATGTGCATCATAAACTCAACCAACGCAACATCAGCCCAGCCTGTCTGCGGAGAGGGACTCCGAACCCGCAAAATCCGGTGAGCTTATCTCATCCGAGCCCTTCAGTTAGCTCACTATCTCTGAAGTCATCAGAATAGTTCATAACAATCCATTGTTTAATTAAACGGTTGAGTCTGCAGCGAGTACTGAAACCGTCTTTTAAATTGTCTCCGTTTTGGCCCAGCACAGCAGCTCGGTGTGTTGCTTTACTTCTGTGGCACAATGACAAAACAGATCCTGTGTGCATTACGCAGCAAAACCGTCTCGTAAGTCAGCGTTCAAAAGAGATCAGAGGTCACAGCTGTGCCAAATAGATTCATGAGGTCATAATTCTGCGCCTCAAAGATAAGTGAGGTCAGAGAGGATGATGGGATTCCATGCATTAACTGAACACTTTGAATAACTGAATATTTTGGGGCCATTTTTTGTGCTTTCAGACCGAGTAATGTTCAGTTATTATTATTACTATTAATAATGTTAAAGGTGGCACAACCTGTTTATACCTTCAAATAAAACCTTTAAATATTAAACTTTTAAAAGAGTCAACATTTTCTTAGTAACACCTTGACATTTGTTTGTTTTTGACTGACAGCTGTGTGAAAAGGGGCGGGCAGAACCTGGATGAGAGCGTGGATGACACACTGTGTGATGCAGAGGAACGGCCAATCATAGCTGAGATCTGTCTACTGCCATGCCCCACCCACTGTGTGACATCGGAGTGGAGCCAGTGGACCAAATGTACCGTGGTTAGTTCAGCTGATGGATAGTTGGGGGCTGATGAATGGATGATGGTGTATCAGAAAGGAGGGATTGACTCTCTGTTGCTTTATTTACTTGCATTTGTACAGGATTGTAATGATGGAGATTTAAGGTGGAGGAGCAGATCTGTGTTGAGACGGCCAGAAGGAGATCATACCTGTCCTGATCTAAACCAGAATCAACCTTGTAACAATGTGACGTGTCTCAAATACTCATACGTCTATTCAGGTACTGCTAAAACATTCACACTTCTCACACATACACACAGACAATTCACATTTGCAAATCCTGATTCAGATTAATGCCGAATTATAGTGTGCGGGGAGCTTTTACTTAAATTGTGAAAACCAAGTGTCCCCATGAATGATAGTAAAACTCAAGTAAGTAAAAGCAAATGAACGTTTGACAAATATTTTAGATTTTCTGTTCGGGATTATGGGATAGAACAACTCATTACTTCAGTATAAACACAATGGAAGGCAATGGAGCGTCTCTGCTAAGCTACAAAAGCAAATGTGTGTGCATTTTGAAGACTGGAGCAGCTGTCAGCTGGGGGAGAATGCAGTTTGCGGCCGGGGGGTCAAGACGCGACTCCTGAATTGCGTCCGCAGCGACGGAAAGCTGGTGGACCTGAGCATGTGCACAGAGGTGGTCCATCTTATGGCATTAATATACTGCAATAATCTCTTAACGGCAGCGCTAACAGGAATGCACTTTCTTCTTTTAGTTGGGTCCTTCACGAGGAAGGCTGTCTGCCCCCTGTGAGGTGGGCTGCCCTGTAAACTGCCTGCTTACAGAGTGGTCCTCCTGGTCAGAGTGCTCACACACCTGTGGAAGTCAAAGTACGCTCTCCAGCTCTCCCATAAATGCTTATTAAAACGTAATGAGTAAATAAGCGATTTAAATAAGCGGCCAAAATGACATCTTAAAACGTTACGATAACTGCTTCAAAAAAACAGATCTATAGATAGATGTGTTTTCTAATTAAAATAGGACTGGTGCAACACCACCACGATACTGTTGTTAAGTTGTTCCGGGTGGTTTCCAGGGTGTTGCTATGTGGTTGCTAAGGTATTCTGTGTGGTTGCTAGGGTATTGCTTACTGGCCCAAGTTCAAGTATTCTGGTGACTAGGGGTCCTGGTTCCTCTTTCAAGCAAGCCTATGGGATAAAAGATCAAATATAACAAGTAACAGCACAGCTGTCCACAGCTAGCATCTGTGCATGTTGAGTTTAATATTTGGATTTAGGAGTTTGGAACACATCCCTAACCCTATGTATGAGCAATAATAGCAGGCAGGCATCACTAATAATATGTCCCATTAAAAATTCATCTTTTGTTTTTGCAGAGATAACACACACAGTGTGATTACACACTTGTGAGTTCTGTCATGCTTCCCGGGGTCCGGCCACTCCTTCCAGCTATTATTAGGGGCTTAATTAAAAGCTTTAATAAGTCTCATTTATCTCAATTCAAGGCTCTGTCAGCCCCATGAGTAAACTCTTCCCCGAGCTCTGTTTCATTGTGCCTGCACTGTACCGCAGGTGCTGATCCAGTGTGTGCATACTTTTGAATCTGCATATGCCGTTGTTTAACTGAGTGTGAATTCTCCAGGTCAGATGACGCGCTCCAGGATTGTTTTACAGTCTGCTGGAGAGGGAGGCCGTCCATGTCCGTCTCAGCTCTCACACACTCGCTCGTGTCCCGTCAGGCCATGCTACAGCTGGAGGCTGGGCGACTGGAGTCCATGCCGGGTGGAGGTATTGATTCATGTGCATGTGTTGTACCTTGAGACCAGCCCAGCTGAAAAGACCAGCTTAGGGCTTAAGCTAGTCTAGGCTGGTTTGGTGCATATAACCATCCCTTCAAGAAAATCTAGATCGGAGACAGATTCCAGCTCAAATTCTGTCTGTCTTTCTCTGCAGGGGGCTGATTGTGGTGAGGGTGTAAGCCGGAGGGGATTGTCCTGTGTGGTGCACTGGGGTTCTCTTTCAGGTCCTCCTCAGCCTGTCCCTGTAGAGGATTATTGGTGTGTGATAAATTCACAGAGTAAAGTGAACGAGATTGAGTTACAACAGCCCTGCACAGTCCCGTGCCCAGGTTTGCTTCTGTAGCGCACATTTGATCTAAAATACACAATTACACATTAGTCACTGCTTGATCATGATATTTATGCCAATTAAGGGTATTTTTATTAATTAGTGATGAATCAGCAGCTTTAATGAATCGCATCTGTCTTGACAAGCTCTTTGCGACAATTATTGCGTTGCTCACTGGCTACAATTTTCATCTCGCACACTTCAGGCGAATGTCACCTGACCACGTGGTCGCCATGGAGTTCGTGTCAGCTGTTGTGTTTGGAGGGACGGAGTTTTGAGACGTGGGGTCGACAGGCTCGTTCTAGAGCTGTAGTCACACAGGTGGCAGAGAACCAGGACACCTGTCCCAGTCAGGTCTATGAGACACAGCCATGCCAGGGTGTGTGAGAAAACACTTACAGTCCTCCCACATACGTGGAAAACCTGGAATTTTAACATCGAACAGCCTTAGAAATGTGACGTTAGAAAAGTTGAATTTCTGGAGCGAATATAAATATATAACATTATGCTCAACTCATCAGCATAAACCTGCTCCTCGCTCGTCCAATCTCAAAAATATTATTTAACGAAAAAAGCGTATTTGTGAACGAATAATTACAAATAGAAGTGTACTGGTGTGAGAACCCTGCACAATGACAGTCACTTCTTCAGAAATATATGCTTTTTGTCATGAACATACCTTTGACGGGTACCAATTCGCCACTTTTAAAAATCATCTTTTGGTGGAGAACACAATACTGCTTTTTCTCTTCACCATGGACGGTTTCATGCGGTTGTTTTGCAGACCTTATTTTCTGCCTTCTGGGATAATAGCTGCAAGACTGAGAACTGATGGACAGGATGTTATTCAGCCAGTAAATGGTAAATGCACACAAGAGTATTTACGTCTGTTTCCAGGTGGGATCTGTCTAAGTTATGAGTGGATGACTGGTGAATGGAGGCACAATCGCCGGCTGGTTTGGTGTCAGCGCTCTGACGGAGTCAACGTCACAGGTGGTATAGATATTATGAAATATAGACATGCACAAAAACAGTGCACAATTCCTAATGATGTCATCATTGGTGGCCGTTTCGTGTTGTGTTGTGTTGTGCAGTACTTGACAGGGTTGCTACACAGTATTTGTAAAAGACTGAATAACAAACACAGATTTAAATTTATGTATTTGGAAAACACTTTTATCCAAAGTGACTTACAGTACAAACTCCTCAAGAATTAAACCCACAACCTTCTGCTCCGCTAATGCAGTGCTCTACCATACTACATTCGTACTTCTACTGTACGAAGCATGTTCACTAATCAATATTTTTCTGCAATAGGAGGTTGCGTCACCCAAAACAAGCCCTTGGCTACGAGGCAGTGTCACCCTCCCTGTACCAAACCCTTCTCTTTCTGCACACAGGTAACCCTTCCTAAACATAACATGAAATGATTATTTATTGGTTGGATCTCATGAAGAACATGTTTAAGTTTTGTTTGACCACAAAATCAAATAATGCATTACTGGATTTGGCCAGTGCATGTTTTACACGCGTGAAACATTAACCAGCAGTGAGAGGGAGTCTGTCCTTAAGGAAAAGAGGAGTGACTGATGGAGACAGTAACCAAGCGTGCTGTCATTTGACTTATGAGAATGTTCGTCTCAGTCTGTCATAGTGTAAATAAGTTCATTATCACATCTTCCTGTCGGTTCTAAAGCCACGCAATTAATAAGTGTACCTCCATATGTCGAGCATTGCAGCTCCATTTCACAGTCTCCAGCTGTCAGCCTGTAAGCTAACTTTCCTTTGTTCGTTCGCTCGGTCAGAGTGGAGTCTGTGGTTGTGAGAAGGGGTTTACAGAGGTCATGACCTCTTACGGATTCCTGGACTACTGCACCAGAACTCCAGGGTTGGACCATAAGAAAGCAGATGTGAAGACCAGTGCGGGTCACCTCAGGCCGGAACACGTTCGGAACAAGAACCAGATCAGAGACTGGCCACTGCAGCCCCTCAGACCAGGTACCACAGCATGTGCTTTCCTATTGGCTGGATCTTTTTTTGATTGACAGCTGCCAGTCAGTTTTCTCAAAGAGAATCACAATAGCAGTTCATAATGACACAGACTTACATGTATTTGTCTGTTTATTTTAATTGATAGATGGGCGTGTAAAGCTGTGGGTTTATGGGCTGATGGCTGCCGGGTTTGTCTTGATTCTCCTCCTCATTGTTATGTCCTTCCTCTTGTGGTAAGCTTTCTGTCATCTTTAGATTTAAATCAAATACACCCAGTTTTCAGTGCTGTTGGGTCTAACTAGCCAAACTAGCTTTGGTATTTTTAAAAAATATTCCACATTAGGACATATTCCAACATAGCTATTGGGTTATTGTTGGACTTATGCTGTTTATAGTATTGGTAATATTTAAAATTATAATATTTGATTTTAGGTATATTTTATTTACTTTAGTAGAGCTAAGCATGTTGATACTACTTTGGGTAGTTTTTTTTATTGTGCGTCGTAAAATCTCGGTTCTGTAGCATAACTGCTTGAGACTCACGGCTTTATTCTGCCCTCTAGTGGAGAAACTGCAACAACCGAGTGATAAATTCTTACGCGCTTGTTTGTCTTTGCGTTTCAGTAAAAACCCCGTGGACAACCCCGACAGCAGTCCTCAGAAGGCAATGGCTCTGGCTTATGGCGGTGATGTGGACATGTGAACTCTCCACACCAGCACAGTGTGAATGTAATACTGAAGCAAACTCAAACTGGATTCCCTCTTTTCGGGCCACAAAAAGAGCGAGACAAAGAGGTGTTGACGATCTGTATTAAGGACAGTTTTCATATGACTGAAGTGAAATTATGCCTACAATAGTGTGATTGTGTATGTTTGTCTAGCATGTGTGTGTGTGTGTGTGTGTGTGTGTGTGTTTGTGTGTGTCCATTAATCATGAAGTTTGTGTAATTCCTCTCTTACAGTTTTGGACCCACACAGAATCTACACCCGTAGAAAGCTCAGCAGATTTCCAAAAAATTAAAAGGCACGTAATTGTTCTCTGCAACTTACACTATAGTTTATTATTATTTTTGGCTAATATATATTATTAGTTTCTCAGCTACCAGTAGGACTGTAGGACTCACGGGTGTGTGTGTAACATTTCTAAAATGAAAGATAGTCACAGATTTTGTCTGGGCTCAGTTAGGAACTTGGGAAGTTGTTCATTACACGTTAATGATCCCTAAAAAGGGGGTTTAGTGATGCACTACATTAGTGCATATTTATTGATTTTTGTTTGTTTTAAAGCTTCTTTTTCTTTAAATATAACCCTGAAACTGCTTTTATACCCCTGATAAGAAACAAAAGCATTCCTGTGTCGTGCTTCTTTATAGTGTGCAAGCTGTAAATATTTTCTATCTGTGTCTTTGCGTGCTTTATAAATAAATCTGAACCTCAGAAGTTTTGATGTAGATATTGAGTTTCTACTATCTGGGTACGAGTCAAACGTGTGTGGGAAACTAGCTCCCGCGTGGCGCTTTAAATGTTTGACGTTTCACTGGAACAGTGCTGCTGTCATTTATGATCAATATCAAAACACCGAGGCAGCTTTCATGGGCCAGGCCCAGATTGTCATCCTGAATTGTGATTATTATGCACATTAGCATCAGCAGATGAGATCAAATGAGGGAAACGCAGGTGTGTGCAATTGCGTGTATACACATCAGCCAGCAGGTGGCAGTATGACACAAAAAGCAGTTCTGTTCATTAAAACACTATTTGTTTATTATATATGCGGACACTTACTGACCAAATGTATAACTTAAATGTACTGTAAGTCGCTTTGGATAAAAGCGTCTGCCAAATGCATACATGTAAATATGCTGATTTATAATTATCATATAAAGAAAGGACATACTGTTGGAAAAGAATCCGAATTGTGAACATAATGGATTCTAGATTTGACGACGGCAGTTAGTAAGGTTGTAGATTTCAGTTTGTACAGATCTCGTCTAGCATCAAAGATGAAGAGGTGTTCGTGTGACTGGTACACTTTGTTTCGAGTCTCCTGAAGACACGTCTTTTAGCTTTGTGTGAAGAACAGACTAAAACTGAAGTCATTATTTGGTTAAACCTTCCCCATAACTGTAGTTCTTAAATCTCACATTAAAATGTTAAGTTTAATAGTCACGAAGCACCTAAAACCCAATGGAGTTCATTACCATTTTCCGAAACATCTCTGTATTGTTTTATAGACAAAAAAATCATACCATTCCTTTAACAAGAGCCCGCACAAATGTAGAAGAACACATTTATCCAGTGTGGTCGTTGGGGTGTGGGCCCACTGAACCAAAAGCTCAATCTTTTTAGCACCTGCATGCTGTTAAATATCTAAATGTTGCCACAGATGGATGACATTCAATTAAATCCGCAAACATGATCGATTTTAAAAAGTTGTAAATTAAATGTTGTGTGTTTAAGCGAGTTTTCTTCACACAACACTTTGCGGCAGGTTGCTGATAAGACTTTCCAGCAGCCCAGATTTCGAAATTGGATTCATTGATTTATGAGAGAAGGTAAACGACCTTTTACTGCTCTCAAAGGGAAATACTGTAGGTTATTTGGACCTTGAATTATTTTCCGTCTAGCTAAATTCTGCCAGAGATCATCAAATCACCCATTATGGGCAAATGGGTGGCCCACAGCAGCAGTCTCTTTGCATCAAAATGTATTCTGTCTCTCACAATCCAGTTACTGTTGAAGGACGATATTAATTTTACATGTCCATTTTGGCAACGCTTTCCAGTATCCAGCATCCGTTTTTTAAAACGTGTGATTCTTTTAGACAGTTTACAGTTTCTTGAACAGGATATTGTCGTAAAATTGATTTATAATTTACCTTTCAGGCAATCAGAAGTCGTCTCCTCATTCTCTTCCTCTTCGTATCTTCCTCCCTCCCCTCCTCCTCCTCTCTCTCCCCTCCTCCTCCTCTCTCTCCTCTATCAGTGGAGAAGTGCATTAGAGAACTCTCGTTCTCGCCCGTGTCTCTGTGTGTCTTATCAGATGAGATAAGAATGAGTGCTGAAGTTCTAATAGGGTTGCAGCCCAGCGGAATTCTCCTCACGTGCACTGAGAACAACAAGCACATACATCATTGTGCCGGCGGATCAGCATCGCGTCACAACACCGTTGGCTAGTTCTGCACATTCTTAACAGTCAAGATCTCCGTTTTACTGCAAACACCTGAGAAAGCCCAGACTTTGCACTTAAAGGGACAGTTCACCCCCAAATGTCCTGCCAAAACCAAAACATTTCTTCTGTGAGTAGATACTTTTAATAATGTTTACGTTATACGTTTCTATACGTGAAAATTAACAATGATCACAAAGGTGCCATGAAAGTACAGACTTACACTTTTATGCTGTATTTGGTATTTTAAGTTTTCTAAGATTTGAATCATTATTCCCTTCCAAAGTCCCTTTGATTGGTTCTTCTATAGATCAGTTATTATATGACATCAGTTGTTTCTGGAGCTTTTCTGAATTGTCCATGTTTTTCCAAAAACTCCTCCATTTTACATTAGCTTGCTCTAAACACACAGCCACAATATTTACACCTTTCAGAAAACCAGTTTAGTATCAGCTTGCTTACATTGGTCTCTGCATCTGCTTCAAGCCAAGACTGGAGAAAGTACCATTCAAAAAATGACACCTTTCACCATTAAACATCAAGCAGAATTATATGTTGTACTTCTTATAAAAGCGTACAAAACATAAAAAGCAGTCTGTCTGAACAGAAAGAAGCCTCGCAAAGCACTTTCCAGAGGGCAGCTAACCCTCCAAATATTAGTAAACCATTATAAGACCTAAACACTGAGTAGAAGGCCAATAATGAGAGAGAGAGATAAAAGAAAGTGGTAGAGCGAAGAAAAGGGAGTGTTGGGGGAGATAACTCGCCTCTCTTCATTACTCTCTTCTCTCTTCCATTAAAAGCTCTTCCCACTCCTCTGCCCCCGGCTGACGACTGTGGAAAGTGTAATTGTTCATGGGAAATTAAGTCTGCGACTTGCTACACTATTTAAAATACTGAGTCCCCAAGGGTAAGGAAGCCTACGACACGCACACTATCAACACACGCGTTGGTTTGCACGCGCACAAGCAGAGCATGAGCGAAGCTGCGGCGTAACTGCTACAGTAGACTAAGCCTGTCTCACACAACATGTGCAAACATAAGCATCACACAACATGCGTAAGAAGTGCATAAGTGAAGCTGCAGCAGACCTGCGACAGCATTTTGGCTGCATAACAGACCAAAGTGAGTTCTAAATTATGCAAATCAGGTACTGGCCACAGAATCTGTGCCAAAAGCAATTTGTATGCCAGAAAAAACATCTTTCACACAGTTCTGAGACAATTTGAGCAGTTTGGCATAAAAAGCACAAATGCAAAAATAATTTGGTATACTTTCCGGTAACAGTACAATATCATTTTACCACTTTAAAACAGGTCACACACACACACACACACACACACACATAGCTGTATTCTCTTAACTCAGAGAGTTTTGTTGGTAGGTAGACTGCTTAACCCAAAGTTAGACCTTTGACCTGACCCCTGGTGGGTTGATTTAAAACAAACCAGCTAGTCTTTTAGAAACATTCTGCAAATAAACTGTACCGTCAAATGTTCTGTACAAATCTGATTCATGATGCATGATTAAGGGACCTTTATCTTGCTGATGGATTGCTTTAAAACTGCAGCATTTTCTCCTCCAATCAACTTGCACATGTATTCTTTCCGGTCATTTTAATCAGCTTGTCTGGCGGCGCGTACGGGCCGACATTTATTCCTTTGGGATCAATAATTGTATTGATGAGGGTCCAACAGAGGCCGATCAAGCGACCCGTCTCCACAGGGCCTTCGGTTAAATTTTCTGCAATCCATTTGAATCAAGTGGCTGCCAAACGCCATTGTGTTTCACCTCGCGAAGGACAGGCATTATCAATCACGCACAGAGAAAGGCCTTTCTGATGAGGGCAGAGTTACAGGCAGTCTGTCTGTCTCAGGGACGTTGCCTCTGACCTGCAGCTATTATGTGATGGCCATAGGCGGATTATTATAATTATATATTTTTCTGATTTACTTTTTTGTATAATATATCAAATGTTAATGACATTTAAAAAAGTGTATGTATAGAAAGAGTCTAGCAATAGCCAAACAAAAGCTCACTTAAGGCAGCTATTTGCCGCATGTATTATAGACACCAGATGATTTATTCGTACAAAGTTCTTTCCTAAATATAATTTTCTGTGTGTGACTCATCTTTTTGGTTTAACTTCAGACCGGTGAGCATGATAAAGCTGTCCGCTGACCCTTTATTAATGGATGTTCCTCGGTATCAGAGCCCACAAGCAGCAGAGGGAACTCAGAGGCAGCACTCATTACTTCCTGAAGTGTGTCGCGTACAAAATTTATCGCTGAACCGCCTCTTTGTCAATATCACCTGCCAATGTGAATGTCAGGGCGAGACACGGGAATCCATTAAACACGACAGCAACAGCCTGACCTGTGGCATCGCATTCAGTCACTCTAGCCCAGTGTCATTTCTTTAAGGCCTCCAAAGAGATATTCAGAATGAAGTGTTAACCTCGGATCATAAAACACAAGGGACTGCCACGGGCCATTTTGACAGAATTCATATCAGACTCTGATAAAACATCTCGGACACGTGTAGCTGTTGTGAAAACTCCTGATCTGTG
>JAZGTJ010016972.1:0-12338 GCA_036877575.1 Botia almorhae
TTCATCTGAGGTTCAGTTGTATTGTTTGAGTCTTTGTTCGTGCGTGAGAGTGTTTTCTGATTGTTAATATTACTAGCGAGCAATGTTTCTTAAATCTCTCTCTCTCTCTCTCTCTCTCTCTCTCTCTCACTTTCTCTCTCCTGTTCTGTTCTATTTTATGTCATCACAGTGTGAGGCTAAGAGTTCATTGTTCCTTTCTTTTTATTCAAATCAACACAGTCTTATCTGTGCTTCTGCAGTCATTGTGTGAGAGGATGAGAGAGAGAGAGGGTAAGATCAGGGGCTGGAAGGAGAGCTAAGAGGGTGCAGTATAGAATATCTTTATTCTACAGTAAATGTTATCACTCAGTATAATTTAAAACTAATTTAAAACTAAAAATACAGATATTCTAGCTCCTTCAGTTATTCTCATTAATAACAACATTAGTTATTTTAATGCTTCATTGGCATGACACAATAATATATTTGCATTGCCAATTTAGTATCAAGTTGGCTGCAAACGGTAGCTTTAAACAGTACTAAAGATATTAAAAAGTAAAAAACAAATGGTAATAACAAGAAAAGTAATGAACAACATTGAGTTAAGTATGCAAGCTAAAGTGAGTATGCAAACTCTTTGCTTTCTTTATGTATTTTTTCACTCACTTGTTTCCTGTTTTTATAATGATATTAGTAGCTGTTATTACATTGTGTTCTAAAGAGTTTTTTAACCCTATTTTATGGTCTCAATTAATTTTAATTAAATATTTGCTAAATTATTCCAATATCTTATGTCTATAATATATACACAGTTTTAATACTTATATATATTATTAGTATATATATTATATGTATGCTATACATACTATATGTTTATTTTTTGAAGTGATCTAAATTTTTTTTCAAATGCATGCAAATACATTCTGCACAGACTCATTGGACATGGCAACCTCTAGCATTATGCATCGTATTAGACTCGTCTCTCTGATGCTTTGTTGTAATATTTTTGGTAATATGTATTGTTAAAATGCTTCGAAGTGGTAGCTGGTCTTGAATTTTTTTAATTTGCACATTAATAACACAAACTCTTTGAGCTGTACACATGAAACATCTTTGAAATGACAGGTGAGCACTTTCATTTCTGCATTTTGGCGCATATCTTACTGTTTTTGTGGTTTATTTTGCTTTGTTAAGCAGTTCTATAAATAGTGCAGTGTCATGACAATTAAAAATCATAAGGATTTAAAGAACCGTCAACAGGAAAGAAAATCTCCCTAAAACAGATTTATACACTCAGGGGCTTTTTTTAAACTTACAGTAAAAAGGCATATGAACATCCACAGTGTATGATTATTCACACTCCAGCAGAATAACAAATCAATGACATTCTGGTCTGTGAATGTTGCTTTATTTTATGGACAGTGTGTAAACATGTATACACCAGGGAGAAAATATGTCAAGAACCGCCACGAGTTCGATATTCAGTTCAAAGGGTGCTTTTCTGATGTCCTGTTGCTATGGTAACACACACTAAAGGAGAGTGTTTACATTATTCAGAGGTATAAGATACAGTTGTATACGTCATTACAACATGTACATCACCATCCATTCATCAGAGCTTGCGCTATCACCCACACACATAAACCACAGCGCTCTCCCACACACCTGGGTGAGTTTGAGAGCCTTCAAGCTGATTTATACCATCCTGTTCAATTAAAAAAGCTGTTTTTTTAAGGTACAGTACAGTATTTAAAAAAGACGCATGTTTTGTGTATTCTATCCTCCAAAGTAAAAAAAAATCAATACCAATATCTTTTGTTTTACTTTTCAAGATATTTTGTTCTTTAATATGCAGTTTAATAGAGAGTTCCCATTTTCACAATTAGTGTGACCGCTAATAGCAGTAATTGGGGCATATTGTCAACATCTGGATCAACGTGCGTTACGTGAACAGCTTCGTTTGCTGTAAATGTGTAAACGTTTTATAAGTTATAGTAGCTATGAGATATACAAAAAACAATCCCGAGAAAAGACCAGAATAATAAAAGGAACCCAATAAAAGGAATTGGGGCCAAAAATAAGGAGCGGTGCCAAAATATCTCCGTGTGTCTTTCCGACAAAATTTAAGGTACCTTATTTAATTCATTTTCTCAGTCCCGTCTGTCTTTTGCCAAAAACGTTTACAATCAGTCTCCTGAAAATGTTAAAAAATTGTTCCCAACAGTGTATTCTCTCCGCCGGTATCAATCCACAGCCCCGCGTAAACAGCCTCGTGAGTCCCCCGCCCCTTTCCCTGCGCGAGCGCTCCTCTCGCTGCGCGTGCTACTGCCAGTTCCGCGTCGGCCGCGAGTTTACCAGCCACGCGCTGCATCTTCCGCCGGAGCCGCAATGATGTGACACTTTCCACCCTTTAAAACCCGCTTTTTCGGTCTCTACTACCAGCCCAGCACGGAGGGGACGCGAAGGAATTCGTAACGGTGAGTGTATTTCGGCTGGCCGAAACGTGGGAATCAGCGCTACGTTATCGTTTCGGGGGGCACGGAGTGTGTGTGTGTGTGTGTGTGTGTGTAAAGTTTGGGGAGGGGAGAAATGGTGTCGTGTGGTATCGCAGAGGCTCCGGCGGATCGGAGAGATGGATAATTATAGGATGTGAAAACCACATCGCGAACCGTGCTCGACTTACCATGTGTTATAATTGTCATGGAGGTGACGTCACGCGGCGTTTGACGCTTGTGCACGCGGCTCGCGCTGATGAGATAACGGGACCGTAAGCGCGTGCGATGCACAGCGCGGTCCTGATGCCCGTGAAAACCTTCGGGCGAGTAAGTCATTCGTTTGTTGTCGTAACGGATGCTCTGTATCGCCTGTTGTTAGGTGTTCATCGCGTAGCAGCTTGTAAGCTGATGTTTTCCTGTTGTGTGTATCAATTACGTAAAAGGCAGTGAGCATCAGCAGAACTACGTCACCACAAACAGTGTTTCTGAACACTGTTGCAGTGCACGTGAAATTGTAATGAAGTTTAAGTACAAATTGCAGCATCTGTGATAGTCTTTGTATGATATAAGCATACAACATTTAGTGCTGATCCACTGAATGTATTTTTGATAAGATTTTTGAGTAAATTAAACAAACACTCAATTTAGACTCTTGAATGGTCAAGACTATGTTATGTGTGTGTGTATATAAGAGATAAACGAAACAGGACCTCAATATTCTGGCTGTATTTGGTGGTTTTCCTGTGACCACACAACCTTAAAATCAAGGCAATGAAAACATGCGAGAGAAGTGTTTGAAATGACACACCCTCCTGACAGGGGCTTTCCCAGAAGTTTTTGGGCTGAAAAGACTTTTGAACTCTGATGCACTTTCTGAACGTTTCAGGGTTTCAACTCGTGTCTGGTTTGAGTTAAACCGCTTTCAAAACTGAATATGTGGTGTAATCAGCTTTGACATTTTGCTTATGTCACAGAGACAAAATGTGATGCAAACTTTCCAATAAAAGTTCCTCAAATAAATAAACACACGTAAATTAATATATTGTGTTTTTTTTTAAACAAGGGTAGCTGTCCAAACAACGATGCTTTCGGATTGGAGTTGCACCTGCCTCAAAACTGAGGCAACGATGAGATCACCGTGGCAACCACAGGTAGTGCTGTGACTTCAGCTTGTGATCTCCTGACCTCTGTGACCTTTGAGTCAAGATGGCTGCCCAGCGAAAGCACCTGGTTCGAGATTTCAACCGATACATCACCTGCTCAATTTGCCGTGGATACTTGATAAAGCCCACTGCTGTCACAGAATGTCTGCACACCTGTAAGTCACCTATTTCCCTCTCTCTCTCTCTCTGTGTGTCTCTGTGTTTCTCTGTCTCTCTCGGAGTCTCTCTCTCTGAGTCTCTCTCTCTGAGTCTCTCTCTCTGAGTCTCTCTCTCTCTCTCTCTCTCTCTCTCTGAGTCTCTCTCTCTGAGTCTCTCTCTCTGNTGTCTCTGTGTTTCTCTGTCTCTCTCGGAGTCTCTCTCTCTGAGTCTCTCTCTCTCTCTCTCTCTCTCTCTCTGAGTCTCTCTCTCTCTCTCTGAGTCTCTCTCTCTGAGTCTCTCTCTCTCTGTGTGTCTCTCTCTGTCTCGCTCTCTCGGTCTCTCTTTCTTTCTCACTTAAACCCCTTGTGTCCTCAGTCCCATTTCACTTTCCTGAAAATTAAAATCACAACTCTTTAACAGTCATACCTCTCCCCCAATTTCTTGCCTCTTTCCTTGTTAATGAAGCCCTCAGTATCTTCAGAAACAATAAACTGTGCAATTGTTTTTTAATGTAATGTGACTTCACATTGTCTAAAAATTGCCCGTGTGGAGATGTGTGTGTGTGTGTGAGATAGAGCTGCTGTTATTGTCATCGAACGGAAGAATCGCAACTGTTTTTACTGCCTTGTTGTATTCCACTGCTGTCATCAAAACGCTTTTTTCTCTCTCTGCTTAACGTCTTTGCCTGACCCACCTGAAAACCTTCTGATGAATACATCTGACGAATGCATTAAGTGTACTAGGTCAAAGGTCACGATGGAGTTGCTGTCTTGGTGTCAGTCTGTGTGTGAAGGGGGACAGAGGTTTCTCAAAGCACTCAATAGCCATTTAAAACCCAGTTTGGTGTGTGTTGTGTGCGTGTTTAGATTTCAGACGCTTTTGGTTGAACTGCGCTAGCAAAGTCGCACTTTTCAAGCAATCCCTGTCGAGGGTGTTTGAACTTGAGTTTATCCTGAGTTGAAGTCATGCTGTATTATGTACTTATGCAGGAAATAACTTTGATGTTATTTTTATTAAGCATGTCATGTTTGTTCATAACGTTCTGTTGCAACTGTGACCTTTATTGGATATTTGCACTGCACATTCTTGTTATTTTGACATAAGATCTTGTAATTGTGTCATCTCCATAGAGACCAGCATCCCAAGGCCTTGCGGGACCATAATCTCTCTACGGAAAATATTTTATGGTTTCAAACTGTTCTGACCTCTTCTCTTTTTTTTCTCCTCTTCTGCTTGTCTTTCTCTCTTATTCCACTCTCCTCCTGCAGTTTGTAAGAGTTGTATTGTTCAGCATTTTGAGGAGAGTAACGAGTGTCCAGAATGTGGGATACAGGTCCATGAAACCAACCCTTTAGAGATGCTGAGGTACCCGTACACACTCTCCTCTCGCAGATGAACTTAACACACTTTCTCTGAGTTTTATATGGTTTCTCGGCTTCTCGTTTTGCAGACTTGATAAGACCTTAGAAGAGATTATCTTCAAACTGGTGCCTGGACTAAGAGAGAGTGAGATATTTACACACACGGACCTTAGCTTCTATATTAGTGAGAACCTCACTTAGGCACAATGGTCGTCATACAAAAGATAATGACATTTAATATCCTTACGCCCTAACTGAGCTGTTGACGTGATTTAAAGACAAGGTGGTCCATTTTTCTCACACACAGTTCAAAATACATCATTCTGTATGATTTATAAGCTTGTTTCCCCATGGAGACCAAATAAAGTTCCCCACAAGGTCAAAATGTATCGTTTTTAGTATGCTTGTGGGAACATTTGGTCCCCATAACGTAGTGAATACAGGACAAACACATATAAACGTTGTTGTCAGAGATTGTTCTGTTTCATTTGGGAAAAGTTCTACAGTTGTAAATCATTTCTTAATGTGCTTTCATTATGATTGTCTTTTTTTACTAGAGGAGGAACAACAGGAAAGTGAATTTTGGAGAAAAAATAAGCTCAAATCAAATGGAGAAGGTAAATGAAATGCATTCCCACACAAGTAAACAAACGTTAACATATGTTAATTGCCTACACTCACACACACACACAGTAACAATAGAAAACAGTCATTGTTACCAAAATACTTCAAGATTAAAGATCACTTTTATTTTGTCGGTTATCTAGATGGCCCTAGATCGAAGAAACCTCGCCTGAGTGATGAAGAGGAAGATGATGGAAAGCGTGGAGACTACCACAGAAGTGATCCTCAGATAGCGATTTGTCTGGACTGTCTTCGAAACAATGGCCAATCAGGAGAAAGCATAGTGAAGGTGTGGACACAGCACAGTTAAATACAATGGCCCCCGCAATACAAGCCCCACATTCACAAACATATGACATGTTTGATCTAGAGAGAAACTGACTAAATTCATTGACTAAAAATTACCTTCATACCACCCAGCTAACAATTTTAGGTTGTAAAAATGTTTATGTAATGTTCCCATTATGTTCCATTAAAACATTAAAAAGGTTACATTGAAAGTTCTCGGTACATCCAAAATGTCCAGTTTTATAGATGCTGTATTAGCGTTACTGCTTGATTATAAGAGTTTTTCAAAAGTTTTTTAATCCTGTAACTTTTTAAAAATTGTTTTACTAACTAAGAAAAACATTTTTGATATGATATATATAACGTTAGCAAAATGTTCCACTGACGTTAGTGCAAGAATGTTTTTAATAACTTTGGGAGAACTTTTAGAGAACGTTAGCCAGTGTTCTGAAAATGTTCCCTGTTGGCTGGCCAGTTGGTTAAAAGTCTATACAAAAGTAGCTCTGAAACATAGTTTTAGGAAAAGCTTCAGCATTATTTGTTGGCACATACCACATAGTTTATTTTGTTTGTGTACCAGAACAGCATTCAGACATTTTTAATCTTTATAGAGTCACTTATATGGCGTGTATATGTTTGTCTTTCTGTAACAGGGTTTAATGAAGAAATTCATTCGTTGCTCCACCCGCGTTACAGTGGGAACCATTAAGAAGTTCCTCTGTGTAAAATTGAAGCTTCCAAGCTCTTACGAGGTGAAATACTGTTATATTGGTTTCACTGGGCTAGCCAGAGTTTTAACTGTGTGTGTGTGTGTGTGTGTTTCTTAAAAGTTAAAAAGTTTATTTTTTGTAAATGAAGTTTGGATTTGCCCATCTTAAATGAAACTATTTTTCCTGTTTAGTTTCTTGAGCTTGATCTTGCCTTTACCTCGAGCTTAATAAATGTACATGTAACACGTTTCACACATTTACACTGTACTTGTGGCTGTGCTTGTAGCTGGACGTTCTGTGCAACGGCGAGATCATGGGCAAAGACCACACCCTGGAGTTCATCTACCGCACTCGCTGGAGACTGACGGGAGAAAGTGTGAGAATTTAACTTTGAAAACTTTATTGAAAAGTTAGTTCGCCCCAAATACGTGGTTGTGTGCGAGTCCGGTTGTATTTGAGTCAGGTTGTGCGTAAATCTGTGTGTGCGCTTATGGGAAGTGTGAACAGCTGTCACTGAGTTGGTGGTGATGGTCGGGGGGCAAAAAATGCTCACAGTTACTGACAGATCAGTGAGTCATATTTCTCCAGTTACACACACACACACACACACACACACACTAGAGGTTGACACAAAATAAGAGGACACATGGATGTCCCTACAAATGTGTCCTTGACTTGCACTGAAATACAGAGAGAGGCAACAAAAAGATACAGGTGAATATGAAACTGTACCTGAATGGAAAGCACATGTGACATACGGTATAATAAAAGACATTTGTCATTTTATATTTTTCCCAGGCTTATCCCATGGTTCTTGAATACCGTCCACGGATCGACTTTGGTTAAGTTGCACTTACTGCTTTTGGGAATTCCTCCAATGTCACGCGGACTGATGCCAAGACATAGACAGTTAAACAAAAAGCAAAATAACTGAACGATTGTGCCTCTGTTGAAAGACAACAACACAAAGCCCCATGACTGACAGAACTGCTCTCTTCTTCCCGTGAACTGCTTCAGCCTTATGCGTGTTTCCTCCCTCCTTCCGGTTCCTGACTGACAGGTGTGGCTCCGCCCACCGGAACAGTATCGAGTCTGATGATTATGTTCCTTCGAAGCTCTCTCTGCATGTCGTCTCCATGACGACACCTTTGCGTTTGGCAGCCTGATGGGATTAGGTGATAGCGATCTAGCACAGACAGTAAGCTAAAACACGTCCCAAAAATGCACTCTGGCTAGGTGACGGAAGAGAGGAGAGAATGAGTAATATTTTAGGATGAAGTCTAAATTATACTTAGTAGAAGATAAGAGGATTAAATGGATTTTGAGATCGTTTTATTCAGTGTTTTTTCTGAGCGTTTGCACTAGAGACAAATCTAAATGTCTCGCTGTATTGTTACTATTCTATCTCTGTTTCTCTCTCTCTCTCTTTCGTTCTTTTTCTGCCTTGTTCTTACTCATATTGTCCTTCATAAATTCACTTGTTCATAACACTTTTCTCATGTCACTGTTCTCTCTGCTTTTCTTCCCTCTCTCTCTCTCTCTCCCTCGTTCTCACACTCGCACACAGTCTTTCTCTGGCTTGTTTCATCTTCCCTCACACACTCATTTTTCTCCGCTGGTGTTTTTGGCTCTGGTCTGAAGTATTGATGGATCTCATTTAGTTGGAATTGAATGAGAGGTCTATAGATGTCCCAAAATAACTGCACTGAAAAGCATTCTGGGTAAGCGTTTCTCCTTCACACTAAAGCCGAATCTTACATGTACCCAAATCTTTCTCCCATCAAATGGATAGTACAATCACGGACATCAGATACGTTTAAAACAGTGATTGACTGAGAAATATATTTAAAGAAATAAAATCATTTTTCTCAGTGAACAGGAAATGACTGAGGAGCGCCAGCTGTATCTTGCGCAGAACAGCTTTGGCTCACAGTCTGTTAGCTGTAAACATTCTGTTGTTTCCTGTTTAATTAGAAACTATATTTAAATATTCCAGTCAGACCTTTTAAATTCTGAATGCGGCACCCAGAAAGCTATTCAGCCATTTTACTCTTCCGCTGTATTTTGACTATTTTGACTGTTAGTTTCATGTGTTGATGTGATAATGTTGGTGGATCTGAATTATTTAGTTCAGGAAATACTAAATGACTTGATACTGGAAAACTATTAGATTTATATATTTGAAGTTATATAAATTTAATAAAACGATACTTGTTTCAGAAATTATGTGATTCAGAAAACAGCTATGCACACAATATGCCATTTATATAAGTGGCGAGAGAGAAAATCTGATATTTCTCAATGTGTTGCTCCTTTAAACAGAATGTATTGTCATGGTCATGTTGTAAGGAGAGTTAGTATTTTAGTACTGGGTCTTTTATTACTCGAGGATTAGTTTTGATAGGTGATAGGAACTGGTAGGTTTAGTTCTTATAAGTTTGTTTACGTGACAATGTCTATTGTTAATGTATGTGCAGTAGCCTTTGATAGAAATAATACATTTAGGCTTATAATAACCAAGGTTAACATCAAACAGAAAGTTGCCAAACAGATTTAATGAACATTCCCAGAATGTGCTTTTTATGGTTTGTTTTTAAGAACTGAGGTAAATCAGTGTTGTGCCGGGTCAAGGCGAGGAGCTTTGCCAAACCGAAATATGTTCCACAAAGAAACATATTTGATGGTACTCGATACAGAAATAGATGAAGTTCGATGAAGTTTCTTTGTTTTGGGTCATCTCAGGGGGTGAAAACTGGTAAAATCAGGGTTCGTTCAGTGTTCTCCACTTGAGTTCTGGAATGAAGGCCGTCATTACCAGTAAGTTCTAGAAGTTTCAAGTCATCGCCGTTCTTCAATGCTTCAATTTCATCTAAAACTCGATATCTGATCAACATCTGCTTTACCAGCGTGAGCAATTGTGACGGATATTAAAAATCTTCCATCTGCACTCTGTCAGCTCAGCAGTGAAATGTTTCATGTTGTTTAGAATGAAGGTCACTGGCTGCTCTCCCAAATCCAAGTTCCTCCCCCTAAAAACATGCAAATCAACAAATCAAAGTGTCTTTGAGCTCTGATTATAAATACAATGTATTTTTGTATGTTGAAGCACTTATGCATATTTGAACGTATAATCCTGAGAGTTTATGTCAATGCTTGTCTTTTTCCTAATAGATGATGCTGCGTGGGGTAATTTATTTGTTTTTTTATACTTCCCATTGCCTGCTATGTGTTTCTCATGTAAATGGTCTCAATTGTACATGATTAAGGTCCCTAATGTTGTTCATGGCCTACTACTATTATAATTCTTATTTAAATACTGAACATTAAATATGAAAAATGGGATTTTTGTTTCGTTTCCTCTTTTTTCCGGGCTGTGATCCAGAAACATTTGCCTTTATTTTGCGATACAACTACATTTTGGTGCCATGTTAACACAGGGAACTCAGAACTATGAGAATAAAGTCAAGATCTTATTAAGTCAAGTCTTATTTATGTGGCCTTATGGACTGAGGGCAGCAAACCCCACGAACAGAGAGACTGAAACTTCTGAAGGTGTTGAAAAGTATTGTTTAAAAACACCAGTGTGTGAGGGTTTACACCATAGACCATGACAAAACAAAGACAGGAATGTGCCTTCTTTTAGCACCGTTGTTATGCACAAATCTCTGCCTCTCTCTCTCTTTTTCACTCTTTCTCACTCTTTCTCACTCACTTTGCTCTCACACACTCACACAGAAGTGAAATGTGACATGCATTCCTCTGTTAGTCTGTGCGTCTCTTGTTCAGCTGTCAGTTTTTCCTGCTGTTCATCTTACAGAAATGAAGGTCATTTATGCATACTTCATCTAGGGCACAGCCATGGCCAACAAACACTTATTCACTGTAGTTTCCCAACGCAGTCCTACTTTATTTGCTGTAAAAATGAAAAGGCAAAATCTGGGGTTCCTCAGATCACTAAGCAGAACCCTTTGGAGAATTTCTGGGTACCCTTTTAAAAGAGGCAGTATTTGAGAGTAAACAACAGAGTAGTTACTGCAAGAACTTTAAAGACAGAAGTTCTCCAGTAACCCCTTCCAAGCTTTGGGGCTCTCTAAGTGAGAAACCCCAAATGGTACCTAAAATATATTTAAATTTTTACACCTAACATTCATGCTGTAGCGATTTGTTTTTTTGGATGTTTGCAAAACAGTGTTTTTTGTAAAGTGTGAAATTAATCTCGGTTCCCCAAAATACTCCAACTGTGACACTTGCTAATCATAGTCAATATATTTGGAGGAGAAAGTAAATCGTTAGTTATTAAATCCAATTATAAATTTGCTGCTTATTAGTCGCTAAAAACATTACTGCACAATCATGTTTATAAACACGTATGTAAATAAACAAAGAAAGCCTGCAGGTCTCTCTTTCCTTCTTCCTCTCTTTAGCATGGCGTGTCACAGCTTCAGTCAGAATGAGTTCACAGGAGAATTCACATCTCATTTGATAAACAGAAAAAAATTTAAGTTTGGGCTTCATTTACATTCATTTAAAACAGGAGTGCCAACCCACCTTGTTTTCTGAGTTTCATATGTTCGTGTGCGTTTTCTCACACGCCCCTTTTTGTTTTTATTTGACAGTCGTCATTATCAGTGCAACACAGCAGTTAAAATAATCAAAAAATGAAATCACACTCAGGACCGAAGGAAAGGACAGAGGGACACAAACTGCTGTTTCAGCTTTTTACTTATTGCTGCTTTGTTGCATCATTCATTCATCATTTGTATTAGCTTATTAGTATTCGAAGGCTAATTGCGTCATTCGCGACTCACAGAACTTATGAATAGCTCATAGAACTGTTTCCATGTAGATCAGTCACCGGCCAGATAGTGGAGATGATCGCTGGGTGTATTCCGGTAGCTTTGTGATTCATTTAGACGTTGTCAACATGTCAGTCATCTCCGCCTCCACTTTCCTCACCTTTGCCTTCCTGTGAGGTCATGAGGTTAATGTCTTCCTGACCTTCCATATTTAGACATAAAGAACAGACAACATGGCACCAATATGAACGCATTTAGAAGTGACATCGCCATACCAAGTTTCGTTTCGTTTCCTCTTTGGGAATGACATCACAACCCGCAAAGACAAGTTTAGGAATGACATCATGATGTCGAGTTGAAATTCACTTACAAGATTTTCACTGTGCCAAAGGTCAATGGAAAGATTAGAACACATTTAAACAGAGAGAGTGTATTTGCATGAGTGTTCATCTGTGTGTGTGTGTGTGTGTTTATTTTAACCACACACTGGGGACAGAAAATGTAATGCAAAATATAGTAAATAAAGCTTTTGTTTATTGTAAAAATGTGAAGTTTCTGTTAGGATTAGAGTGCGAGTTAAGTTAGGCTAAGTGTAAGTGTGTGTGTGTGTGAGAGAGAGAGAAAGAGAGAGAGAGAGAGAGAGAGAGAGAGAGGAAGGTTTTCAGGTCATGGGGTAGATGTCTGATAAGGGTTAAGTGATTAATCTCAGAAAGGATGACCTGTAAAGATAAGACATTAAAAGGTGTTTGTGAGAATGTGTCTGTGTGTCTGTGTGTGTGTGTGT
>JAZGTJ010016973.1:0-12336 GCA_036877575.1 Botia almorhae
GCTGCAGCTCATCTGCCCTTGTACTGCCCGTCAGGAGGCTGCTGTAATCAGTTTTAATTCTGCACATATTATTAAATTCTTCTCAAACTATCTATTCATAACCGCTAAATGATTGTATAACATGCACCTGTTTCTCCTACCTGTTTCTCTTTGTCTGTGTGTCTGTCTGTCTGTCTGTGTGTTTGTCTGTATGTCTGTCTTTGTGTGCTGTGTACATTTATCATACATGTAAAGCTGCTTTGTAACAATGTCCTTTTGTGAAAAGCGCTATACAAATAAAGTTGAATTGAATTGAAAAAAAGTTCAGGTCATACATGGAAAATGTAGGTTATGAAAATATTCTAATTTAACAAAACTGTGGTAAAACAAAATATGACATAACCATGAAATATGATAATACTCCCTCAAATATGGTATCAAACTATTATTGTACACAGGACATGTCAGAGCTTAACAGAATATCTATATAGTATTTAGAAATATATTTTGATGAATGCAAATGTTATATTAAATTTAACTTTATAAGAGCTGTTTATAACCACTTAGTTTTAAATTATTATTCATAACCTTATATTCAGTTATGAGATTAGGTGTGTTTAGACTTGAAGCAGCACTCAGCAGATCTAATGGAAAATGACTTCAAAGTACCGCAGGAAGAATTTGAAAGCATACAGAACTGTCAGCTCTCGAATCCCCCTTATGGTCCATTGATGTCATTTGCCAATCTTTCCCAATCATTCGTTTCTTGTCTGTTTCCGTTTATTGGATACCTTTCTATTACAGTCATTATCAGTTCTTATTTAATTTAATTAGCCCCTCCTCTTTTTTCCTGGTTACTGATTATTGATACCTGTGTGTTGTTTAGTTTGCTTTTGAGTTCATTTGTGTTTACATTGGTCATTCTGTTCCTTGTCAGTCCTCGTCTGTATTTTGGTTTAGGTTTGTGATGTTTCCATGTTCTGGTTGTATTTTTTATTTTCTAGCGTAGTTTGTATTATATTATTGTCTGTGTTTTCCATCTTGACTGGATGATGGATGGATGTGCTTTTCAGAGCTTCAAAACAATAAGTACCATGCACTTCCATTTAAAAGCTGGTAAAAGCCTGGAGATTATAACTCCATGTTCGTCTGAAATAAGTTATATCCTCCTAGGATTCCTTGAGGGTAAAATATCTGAACTTATCCTTTAAAACACAACATAGCCAGTTAATGAAAGACTATCAGTTTAAAAAAAAATGTGGAAAACCCCCAGAATTCCATGTGTTTCCTGTACAATGAAGATATTCATAAAGTGTGTTGTTATAATTAAAGAAACTCAGGCATGACACTTACAGTAGAATAATTACTGTGGTAATCATGTCAAGAATATTTGTGGGTAAAATATTAACACATATTGATTATATTTTGCAAAAATAAAAATGAAGGTAATAATTATCAGTACTAATTTCTTCGATTTCTGTGGCTGATCTTTACTATAGGTCCAAACTATTTTAAAATACAAACACTCTGTTTGTCACTGACACATAGCTATAAGGTAATGAAGTGTGTGATTACAAATCTATGAAAATGCTTTTCCCCCCATTCCATTTCAATAATGTTAACCTGTGATGTATTTACACTTTCAGTAATTCAATCACCTCTGCATATGCTTCCTGTTCCTTTTATTATGTTTAATTAAAATAGAGAAACTATTAGCTTTCCTAATAAAGTGTGTCTGAATAGTCCCATGTGTCATTACTCTCTTTGTCACTTCAGATTTTTCTGTCTAGTGCAAACAGAGCTGAGGATTGTAAAGAATGTGATGGATATTGACAAAACTTAATTATCCAGCTCACTACGGAGTTAAAATAAATCTTTGGGTTTTATCTAGAGACCATCAAGGTTGATAAAAGAGTCAGTGGGATCCCACAGAATCCCAGTTTCATCAGAAAATCGGTCACCTTCATCTTACAGATTCTAGCTGACTGTCAGCCACAGAGGTGCCAGTAAACCTGCTCTTATTTTAACAGTCATATTACTATCCCACAGCACGTCATGCATTAGCTCCACCTTTGTCACTGTGTAATTTTAAATAGCTAGTGATTGCTGTCTTTAATGAACAATTATTCTTAAAGGCCTGTTCACACATTTTTGAATGCACACATACCTGTATGAAAAACTACACCAAATATAGCGGTATTCCAGCGGCACTTTAATAATGCCGAAATCTCCTTGGTTCTCACCTGCCTTATGGCTACATTCAAATGTGCCATTTGATCGCCAAATATATTAATTAATTGTTCCACCACAATAATTGTCACTTCTTTTGAGATGCCTCCAGTTGATGTGACCTATCCCATGAGCCTATTATGAATGCCTTTAACGTTATGTGTCAGATGAGATCTTTGATTTGATGACTGACAACACTAACATTTATGTCATGCAAAGTAATACATCGAGTTTCAAAACAGCTAGTACACAGGAAATCAGAACCCTAATTGGTCTTCACCTTGTTATGGGTGTGATTAAATTACCACGAGTAATTACTGGAAAGCTGGAATGAATATTGGAATTTTTAGAAAAAAGATGTGACAGGTTTTTCCAGCTTTATTCACACTGGGTTAACAATTTAGAGAGACATGTTTTTCAAAGTACGCCCTTTGTACAATGAAATTCACAGAAGATGCTTAGAGCTTCCCTTGGAGGAAAACATCTGTGTTATTGAACAAATAGTGCCATTTCGTGGAGCTCTGTCTGTAAACAATAAGTGTTATACTTTTACACAAAATATACTTTTTGTATGGCAAAAGTGACATAGCCTACAACTTTTTGCTCCACCAGGGTGCCACAATGGAACTGTCAGAACAGTGCAAGAAGCACTTGGGACTTGGAGCTGCAGTAGTGTACCATCTCAGTCAGTGCATCACCAATGCCAACCACAAGCTGTACTTCAATCATGTTTTTACAACGTGCGTATCTGTTGGAAATACCAGCAGAGAAGAAAATTCATGCTGCTGGGACAGCAAGGGCCTGTCGTTTTAGAAAACCACCACTCATGTCTAACAAAGACATGTCAAAAAAGAACCAAGGAAATTACAATTAAGTTGTAAGCTGTGATGGAAGAGTGGTACTGGTCAAATGGTTTGATAACAGACCAGTCGTTAGGCTTGGCAATGTGGATGAGTTGCAACATTGGGACAAAAAGCAGATTAGTTGTGTAATGGTCACCCATCCAGAGGTAATAAGGCTGTACAATGCAGCAATAAGAAAGGCTGACCAAAAAAAGTAGACCCTGAGAACGATCACACATGCTTTTGACCTAGCTATTGTTAATAGTTGGTCTGAGTACAGGTGGGATGCTGAGAGGGCAAATATCTAAAAAAATCCTAGATCTTTTACATTTCAAAATGAATGTGGCCCAGTGTCTAGTAAAAGTGGAAAAGCCAGTGGGAGCAAAACGTGGAGAACTCAGTCTATCTGCTGAGCCAGACAGTGTCCATCTGTATAAACAAAAAGCTCAGGATACAAGGCCCCTACCAGAAGTACAGTTTGACATGGTGGACCACAAACCTGCTTATAATGATAAGAAGGAGGCCACCAGATGCAAGAAATACATCACTACATAGGCAAAAAACATGTATTTTGTTACAAATGCAATATTCTGTTTTGTACCAAACAGAAATAGCTTCAAAGCAGCTCATTGAAAATAAGTGAATTTTTATCTTATTCATTTATGTTAGCATTCAAACTTTTCAGGATTGTATCTTTAAAACTATTTCACATACTATTAAAGTTATACACTAAGTCATGTTTGGTTAATTCAATAGAAAATAATAAGAATTCCCCCCAGTGGTTTTTGTATTGTTTTGCTGTTTCAGTCAAGAAGTCCAATGTAGTGGACATGAAAATAATCGAACAAAAACATGAGCTTTTGTAAACATTGGAGAAGAGATCATAACAATTGGGTTAATTTTTTTGCAGAATGGAAAAAAATCAGGTCTCAACGGGTTAAGATCAAGTTTAATTAGGAATTCATAGCTGAGCTAAAACTGATAAACAGAGGCCAAATCTCACAATACAGTCCAAAACCTGCCCAGTAGAATAAAACACTGAAATTTTTCACAGATGTCCACACAATGCACATAATAAAATTGAAACATGCCTGTATTAATATACTCATTACAAAAAGTAGCATGATAATACCATGAAGAATTCTACCATAGTATTTTTAATTACCTTAAAGTACCATAAAGTAAATGATATAAGAATATGGAGCAGTATAGTAAAGCTGTAAATGAACCATAATACTACCACAGAAGTGTTTTACAGGTGGACATACAGGTGGACACAGACGATCACATAGGTACAATAACAGTATCAAACACATCCACACTGTAAAGTGTCAGATGAGTCTATTAATCATGAGGCTCATCTAGTGCAGTTCAGTAATGCTCAAAATACAGCAGCAACATAAAATATTTACTTAAATATCTGTACTGAATGTGTGAAGTGACCATTTGACTGGAATTGTTTTGGTGTGTAAAAAGTTTAATAAATGCAATTTTCTTTGTTTGGTCAACTATTGAAGCTGGCTTGTCATTTTCACATAGCCATGTCTTTAGTTTATGATTTTTGTCCGCTTTTGCTAGCCAGTAGAGAGCAATATTTTTAATAGGGCATGGGACATTATTAATCTGTAAGGTCTTTCATTGGATCCAAATTTATATCTGGCCCTACAACAAAAAAGGCTTCATGCATGTGTATGCGTATGCATAAGCTTATTTACCTTTTGGAAGTACACTGACAAACACAATAGATACATTCTGGTGTTCCGCTTACGTTAAATTAAAGCAACAATGCAATGAGCTCACATGTAGTGTAGTTTAATGTGTTTTATATGAATTACATCATAAAAACACAATTGTAAAGAGATGCAAAGGTACATGACAGCAAATTCAACTACCTTCTACTGTGCCTCCGAAACATATTTATCAACAACCTTATGCATCATCTGCATTTTTTAAGCAAAAAGTGAGGCGAAGATTATCATTTATGAAGTATTGTATAAATATAAGTATTATATTTTTCTCTATAGAATGACACTTTTTGCAGTTTGCATGTGTGAAACAGGATGTTAAATCTTTACAACATGTAAAACATTATGATTGAACATCAGTTGTCAATCATAAACTATAATCCATATTGCCTCCCCTTCCTGTGTGTATTCACCAAATAGAAATGGAACATGAATGCACATTGGGAACAAATGTTACAATATTTTAATATGAAATACATTTATGTCTTTTTGTTTTTGTTTTTTATGCTAAACTGAGATAAGAGGAGGAAAAATCTATTTAAGGTATTGAAGTAGTTAGGTGAGTATTAACAATTTATTCACACAAAACTGGTTCAGTTCTCAGTTACTTAACTGTGTTAGATATGAAAGACTGACCATGTATAAGAGTTCCAGTGCATTTATCTATTGAGCACACAGGTACTTTTAGCTTGAATTGACCTAATGGTGGTTAGTGATAAATCAGAACAGTAAATCATTTTGATTGTGTTAAGCATTAGCTCCTGGCAGTGAGCACAACCGCTAATGTGTTTTGACCATTAGCACACAACACAAGCATGTTGGTCACATTATTCTCACAGAAGAACCTTTAGCTACATGTAACATTTCCAAAGCAAAATGCATCAAAAATACATATGCCATGTAGCGCTAAATGATACAGTGTGTGTCCAGGGCTGGAATTTAGTGTTTTGTGGGTGTTTTTAGTGAAAGAGATGATGTGTTCACCTCAAATAATTATATTAGGTGGAAAGGCAATCGCAGTGGCGGTTTAAGGCATGGGCGAACGGGGCAGCCGCCCGGGGCGGCATTTTTTCACGACACGTGGGGGGTGGCACACAAACTTGGAGGAAAAAAAAATATCTGTGCCGCTAAGCGGTTTTTTATTATCTATGATACCTGTGCCGCCCCTGCTGCTGAAGGAGCCGCACAGAAGCTGAGTGAGCGGAGAGGAGAGGGGATGAGAGGTGACATATTTAGTTGTCCGGGGTGGGGGGGTGGTGTTAGTTAGTTGTCGGGCCTGACACATTTAGTTGTCGGGGGGTGGGGGGGTGGGTTAGTTGTCGGGGGGCGCCGGGAGGGAGTCTCACCCGGGGAGCAATTCAATGTAGAACCACCACTGGGCAATCAAACCAGCACACACTTGCTCCTCTATTTTAATGCAAATGATGGAACTTGATATAGTCATTTATGTGCTTTTTCCACATGTGGCCAATTGGATTGGCCCTCGATTAGACAAACAGGGTCATATTTTATCAACCTCTCCCCAAATTGAGACCTACCATCTGGCCAAGGTTCAAGACTCCAGACCTTATAATTTGGTCTCTACGATCAATTTTACAACAAAATAATTATAGTAAATATAGCTGCAAGCAGTGATTAGCAGGGTTCTTAAAGACCTTTGGATGTGTTCAAAATTTTTTGGAAATGATTTAGCAGGTGTCTTAAAAAAGCCTGGTATATACAGGGGTCGGATAATGAAACTGAAACACTGGCCAATTTAGTGTTGGAGGTTTCATGGCTAAATTTGACCAGCCTGATGGCCAATCTTCATTGATTTGCACATTCCACCAGTAAGAGCAGAGTAGAGTTTAATTAGCAGAGTAATAGCACAGTTTTGCTTAAAATATTGCAATGCACACAACATATCAGAATTCAAAAGAGGACAAATTGTTGGTGCATGTCTCGCTGGCGCATCTGTGACTAAGACAGCCAGTCTTTGTGATGTATCAAGAGCCACGGTACCCAGGGTAATGTCAGCATACCGCCAAGAAGGACGATGTACATGGCCGAGCTGCTACAGCCAAACGTTTGGTCACTCGTGCCAATGCCAAACGTCGGTTTTAATGGTCGGTTTCAGCAGTGAAAATCTTGGGCTGTGGACAATGTGAAACATGTATTGTTCTCTGATGAGTCCAACTTCACTGTCTTTCCCACATCCAGGAGAGTTACGGTGTGGAGAAGCCCCAAAGAAGTGTATCACCCAGACTGTTGCATGCCCAGAGTGAAGCATGGGGGTGGATCAGTGATGGTTTGGGCTGCAATATTATGGCATTCCCTAGGCCCAATACTTGTGCTAGATGGGCCAAGGACTACCGAACCATTCTGGAGGACCATGTGCACCCAATGGTTCAAACATTGTATCCTGAAGGCGGTGCCGTGTATCAGGAAGATAATACACCAATACACACAGCAAGACTGGTGACAGAGTGGTTTGATGAACATGAAAGTGAAGTTGACCATCTCTCATGGCCTGCACAGTCACCAGATCTAAATATTTTTGAGCCACTTTGGGGTGTTTTGGAGGAGCGAATCAGGAAACGTTTTCCTCCACCAGCATCACGTAGTGACCTGGCCACTATTTTGCAAGAAGAATTGCTCAAAATCCCTCTGGCCACTGTGCAGGACTTGTATCTGTCATTCCCAACACAAATTGATGCTGTATTGGCCGCAAAAGGAGGCCCTACACCATACTAATGAATTATTGTGGTTATTATTGCTAAAATCAGGGGTTTCAGTTTCATTGTCCAACCCCTGTAGGTGTGTAACCAAAAAGTAGTCCCTCCCACTTTCTGCAACATTTTGGCATGGCAACTGTTTTTTTAGAATTATTTACATTCAGACTCCATAGAATCTTTCAGCACTGGTTTGGTTCAGATCGGTTTTGATCTTACAATTTGGTCTGCATGATTACTTTTAGGGTGGAATAGTAATAGCAATAATAATAAAAATATTAATATATGCTAATAGGTATGTAAATATGGACTGTGTATTTCTTGACAGCTGCAGTTGGGTTTCCGCATGTAATGTAATACTACACACTGTAGGTGCATCAAACCTGCACCTAAATATTTATTCAGAAAACGATCATCTAACTAGTATCATTTAGTGACAAGTATATTAACCATTCGATTGACTTGTTTATAGGACAAATAGGACAAATTTAATTTTATACAACATAATTTTAATAATTTTTATTATCTAACAGTAAGTCATGAAATATTTATAGGGTTTTGAAGAGTGGTAAAGCACAATAAAATTTTTAACAGTTATTATAAATAATACTGTGACATCAACAGCAATTGCATCACCACATGGCATGACAAATATGGACCTGTTTAATGTCCAGGTGTCAGGGTCCCGGCTTCTTGTCAAGTCTGGAGATCGTGTTTGCCAAGATCCTGACACCCTCTGTGTTTTATGTCAGAGTGTGAGGCTAGACTCCGACTCATCTTGTTTGGTCTTGGTTTCAGTTCGAGAGTCAGAGTCTAGACCCGCGCTCTGGGTGTTCGTTCTATGTGGAGGCACATGGCTTCGGCTTTGTTTACATCTGCCATGTGCTCTTCGGTCTCGCATCTTGACCCCACCCCTTGTTTCCTCGTTCTGTTTGATTTCGTGCACATGTTTGTCATTGTTCTCTGTTCTATTTAATGCCCTCTGGTCTGCTGTCCCGTGCTGGTTTGTACATCTGTGGTTTTGCCCTCGTTGATGTCATTCATGCTCCTTGTGGTTTCTGCTCTCTTTGGTTTTGTTCGTGTTCCTAGTTAGTTTTCGTTCATGCCCTTGTTGGTATTGTCTTCCATATCTCATTGTTTCTGTTTATTGTATGTTTAAAGTTTAAGCCCGCCTTTGTTTATTTTTGTTACGTTTCATTGTTTTTTTTTTCCGTGTGTAATTGGGCTTAAGTTTATTATCGTTCTTTTATATTAACTGAGAAACTAAAGCAGTATATACAATTCTGTTCGTTCTGGTAAGTGCCTAACACTAAATTCATATCTTTCAAATAATTTTTATATTAAGAATTTATTAACTAACCTTGGCAAACTTTGGCAAATTCAGTGACCTTCTCTTCAAAAGCTCTCAATAGTGATCCAAAATTGTAAAAATTTCCAAGTGGACTGAGAAACGTCTGCACACCCCGATTCAGAAACTTCAGAAGTTACCTGTGACTTTAAGCTCTGTTGTCCGTCTCACAACTCTACTGCCATACTTTAGTTCACAGGTGTCCCCATGATCTTAGGGAGGGTGCACAGACTTGCTCCTGTCTAAGGAAAGCGAGTCTGAAGCAGAGCACTTTGAAAGTAAACATTTCACAGTTCTCACCCTCTACACCTTTAAGGGCTAAAACAGCATGTTCCTCCCCCAAGCACTCCAAACCAAACTCATTAGAATCATCCTCAGACATGGGCCATGAACACACACCTTTTAGAAAAATGCCTTAAAGATGTCATTTTCTTGTTTATTGCTCTTTTTTAATTTCTCTTTTACTTTGAAGAACTAGCTATCGCTAGAACACACAGACACGCACCACAAAGCAAAACTTTTAGTCTCCGTAAACTATGAACCAACTACCGTCTTAGTATCCCTGATTATTTTTGTTAATATTTTTATCTTATAATGAACAATAACGATTTACAATAATATCATGTATTCTGTTTTCGTGTTGTAGATGCTCGATAATTTTTCTGTTTTCTGTGTTTCATTTTTCATTACATGTAAAACTGCTTTGAATGCAACACTGTAAAATGCAATGCAACACTGTAAAAAGTGCTATATAAATACAATTGAATTGAATAAAATTCTATCAGTCCAGTGCAGTTTATTTTGACCAAGAACATGCTAACTAATCCAACACATTTCTGCCAGTTAGTTGTGGGAAAATCTGATGATCCGAAAAATCCTTCTACGAAAGTGTGGCATGGAAAGACCCATTCAAGAAATGCCAAAACAGTGTATGATCATAACAGAAAACAGAAGGAATAAACAAAAATGTGCATACTTCTGCATATACATCAAAAAGTAATCAGCTCTGATTATTCAATACACATACAGTAACTGAGAAACTAAAGCAGTATATACAGTCCTGTTCTTGCTGGTAAGTGCCTAACACTAAATTCATATCTTTCAAATAATTTTTATATTTAGAATTTATTAACTAACCTTGGCAAACTTTGGCAAATTCAGTGACCTTCTCTTCAAAAGCTCTCAATAGTGATCCAAAATTGTAAAAATGTCCAAGTGGACTGAGAAACGTCTGCACACCCCGATTCAGAAACTTCAGAAGTTACCTGTGACTTTAAGCTCTGTCGTCCGTCTCACAACTCTACTGCCATACTTTAGTTCACAGGTGTAGTTTCCCCCATCATCCTCCATCACCTCAGGAATCCACAGACTGGTGGTGTTAATGATAATGGAGCGCCTCCAGTCCTTCCGCTGACACTCCTAAGAAAAGACATTAAACAGCAATGAGTCTTCATAGGTCCCATTTCTTTGTCCATCTGACTGTCAAAATGTCAAAGCAAGATGCACACTGTGTTGTTTTTGCCAAAGTCTGCTCTCTGAGAAGATTTGTAGATTGTAAATTATTTCTTGGTCACATTTTATATCAGGTATCATTAAATATTGTGTACTTGCATAATAAAAGCATTTGATACATTGCACTTACTATGTTGTTTTGGGTAAGTTTAGGGTTAGGAATGGGGTCACAAACATAATTACATGAACACACTTTAAATATAAGTACAATTTGACAACATGTATTTACACAGTAGGTACACTGTATTAGGTTTATCTTGTGTATGTTGTACTTAAGGAAAACAAATATAAAGTGGGACTGATTTCTGTCCTCATAAAGCAAGATTCATTCTTGGGTCATGTACTATACACGCTCAGCCCCTGAGTAACTTCATTTAAATAAATCTAAATCTAAAAACATGAACCTGTGAATGCGTTTTGGCAGGGTCACAATTCTTGGGTCCGTCTAATGAAAAATCCCAGCAACTCCCAGCAAGGTACTACGGTAGGAACTAATGTACCTGTAGGGCAACTGGTAGAGTATGGCACTAACAACGCTAAGTTCATGGGTTTGATTTCCAGGGAACACATTGACCAATCAAAATGTGTACCCAACAGCACTGCAAGATGCTTTGGATAAAAATGTCAGCAAAATGCATAAATGCAATGGAGACATCCTACACTATTCACCATGTTGTTCCACCAAGTTTGTTGGTGTAACATCATTTGGCATGAAACTTATTAACTGGCTAGTCAATGCTGTCAATCAGCCAAAGGCTGACATATTTTATACAGTGTGACAGTCCGCTGCCATAGGCTGGACTGAAAATCCTATTGTGGTCAAATTGTACAATCTGACAGGCAACAATCACTAAGTATATCGACAACTGTACAGCTGGTTTAATTTCAAAAGCCCTTATACTGTATCAAAGACATACAGCGGGAGTTAAGACTCTTTACCTTGTACCAGGTCATGATGGGCTGCTTGTAGGGTGCAAGATAGTCATCAATGTCAGGGCAGGTGATCATTTTGCTCTTAGTGATCTCTGCTCTCTCCAGGTAACGTATTCGACTGCTAAAACAGAGACCCTCTTCACTCTCCTCAACTGTCAGTGACATGGACACTTTCATACAGTATGTCGAGTTCCTGTAAAGATATAGCATTTCAATTTATTATTAGATCAACCTTTAAAAGCTCCATAGAACAGTTACAGTTTATACCTGTTGATACTGATTGGCTGACACATACTTTAAAAGTGTAGATTGATTAATCTATAACTGCACAGGTGTTAAGTAATTCCAGGTATGATGAGCACATTCAAGTTTTTTGTCATGATCACAAATGCATCTCTTTGTTTGTTCCTTTTTTAAATACTGCTAATTTGCATCGATCTACTTCCTATTGGAAATTAAATGTTTCATTGCTTAGTTATAAAGAAATAAAGGAAAAAATTGATTTTATAGTTTGCAGTAATTGGAAAAAAGCAAATAAAGAAAATAATTTTGGTAGCAATTGGGAGTTTCCAAAATATGAAATTGGTAAATTTTTATGAACATTTAGCAGTAAATTGGCAAAAAAGAAAATAAATGATGAAAGTGTTATAATTGTAACACGGAGTCAGAGACGTTCGGATCCATATGCCAAGCTTTATTGAGAGTAGTGAACAAGCAGGAGTAATCACCGGAAAACAGGAACAACGTAGGTAATCCAATAACCAGTTCGATACTCAGGCAATGGTCACAATGGCAGGCAGCAAGAATCAGAAACGGGTTAAACAATCCAGGGTCATACACGGGAAATCCAACACAAGGAAAAACGCTCAGAATAACGACCATAGGGAACGATAAGACGCAATGAACGAGAGAAAGTCAGCGCCTTAAATAGGCAAACACTAATGATGAAATGATGAACAGCTGAAGCGGAACTAACCGGGGTGCGTGGGTGAAATGAGTCCGGGTGGAACTAATACTCGGGCGATGGTTCCCGCTGT
>JAZGTJ010016974.1:0-12336 GCA_036877575.1 Botia almorhae
TAACTTTATATTTAAGCATTATTCCTAAATTGTTAGTGGAACAATTTATACTTGTGGGTTATTTTGGTAACGTAGAGTCTAAATGTAAAGGAATTTTGAAATAAGTCATTTGGTTACGGAAAATATTACAACAGTGTAACTGTGGAAAACTTATTTTGTTTTATGGGTGGCTAAAAGCAATTCAAACAATGCTATTAAAATTTATTGACTTTTGCGGTGTTGGCACAGTACTGTAGTGTTGTATTAAAATAAAACCATACTGCTAATTAAGCTGTACTCTGTTTTGATTATTATTAGCATGACTGTTCTTGCCCTTTATATTGCTTAATAAAATTACAGGTAATGCTTATGGAATGTTCTGGAAAATAATGTTTTGACGGATGAGAGAACCCTTAAGCCGTTTACGTTATTTGTTTTTGGATCAGTTTGAGACACCAGGTGGCAGTAGTACGTCAGATAACATGTTACTTTCAAGCCTTTATTACAGTAAACGTTCATGCAAGACTCCGTTCTAAACCACCTTGACTTTTCTGTTAGTGGAATAATAGGTAAAATAGATTATAAAGGATATATTTATAGCTTAAATGTCTAAGCTGCTTTTTCTGAAGAGAGGCCAACAGACTCACTTTTGGAGCTTGACTAAAACTGGTCAGTCTTTTTTGTGAGAAAAACAATAAGGAAATTTTACGAAGCACGGCTGGGGTTGGGCTGACTTGCACATTCTTGCATTTAATTTCTATTTAATTTAATTGTAAATTGTTAGTTTTGGTTATAAATAAAAAACATTATCATTATAACATAATTATAAATTAGTCAAACTAAATAAACACGTTCAGTTGACAGCTCTTGCAGAAATATCTTGCTCACGCAAGCTTTACATGCTGCCTCAATGGCACAACCTCTCCAGTTCAAGGAATTCAATCTGATCAGGTCGTTTACTCACCCTAGATCTGGCTAGAACCGGCTAAAACTCCTCTATGCATCACCGTGAATCCCACAGGAAGTGCGTGTTGGGTAAATAGTTGTTTTTGCATAACGCGTGAGATCTCTGTCATCATTGTGTGTGTTTCATGTTTCAGTGGCCTTAACCCTGCCTTCCACAAGCCTTGTGTGTTTTTCACTTACAGCCTGAAGCTACAGTTTAATCTGATATCAATTCAGATCACAGAATTATTCTGATTTACCCATTGAGAGTCAGTTTAATTCTACACTCAGAGCCTGTAAGCTGATGTCAATTGATTTCTGGCTTGGAGCATGTGGTGTTTTCCTCTATACTCTATATGTGCTCTGTTGTGTAAATATTAAAGCAGAAATACAGGCAGGTCGCGTTACGTGGCACATCTTCATGTGTGCACTGAATTAAGATGGATAGTTTGATCTTATATGGCTTCAGAAGAAACCATTATTAAATGGTTTCTGACCTTTGTCCAGTTGAGGTTATGAGGTCAACCCCTGTCACACTTCAAATAAAGATGTGTATTTACTGGAACGGAATGAAGTCATGCAAGGTCTTGCAGTATGTCCCAATGTTACTGAGTCATGTTTCTGGGTCTCTTGCTATTTAGCGGACTTTTTGGTTTGACACATTTTGTGTGTCATTTATGAAGGTATCAAGGCTACAGTAGCTGTGCACTTCTCAGTGACCTGTCTGGAAGTCCTGAGAAAGTCTTAAGTCAGAACTTAGTCATTGATTCCTAAGCCAAAAATACAATTAATTCAAAATTTGTGAAGAGTGTAGAAAGACTGATATGATTGCCAATTTTTATAAAAGTGGGTGTTTATTGTCAACCTTTTTGTTGTTTTCTGTTTCCATGGCAACAACAGCTCTTTAGATTTCTGAATCTTTCCTGTAGCTCAGTGGTTAGAGCGTGGCATTAACTACGCCAAGGTCATGGGTTCGATCCCAGGGATTGCACATGTATAGTATAATTCAATGTAAGTCGCTTTGGATAAAAGCGTCTGCCAAATGCATAAATGTAATGTAAATGTAGATTAGTGAATTTTGTTTTAGGATTGTGGGCAGTGTAATGCATTCCTGGTAATTCAACAGCTACATAAACAAAAATACAAATAAAGTTCAAATCATGCTTCTTGTGGTTTCTGCAGACACCTCCAGAGCTCATAGTATGACGTCTACAAAATGTAAACATCATTGCAGAAAATACTGAAGGGAAAATGCAGTTTGTACAGACGTACACAAAACTTGTACATTTCACATCATTTTTAAACATATGGTTACCACTCAGGGAGTGTGTACACCATGATTTAGTGTGTAATACTAAAACTGTTGCTAACTGTTGAACTGTTCGGTTTGTTTGTTTGGACAGGCTCATCATCTGTCCCACCGTGCTTTGCTCATCCAGGGAACAGACTGTCTAAATAATGCCACAAAGAGCATTGAGCGGAGTCAGCGGATTGCTGCAGAGACGGACCAGATTGGCACAGACATCATTAAGGAGCTGGAAGAACAGAGAGAACAACTGGACCGAACCAGAGGCCAAGTAGGATCTAGATTAGCTGTTTTCAAGCACTTGAAAAATTCCAGTTGAAACGCCCCATAAAAACTGCGAACACAAAGCCAGAACCAGTTTAATTAAATAAGTCATCTAATAACAAGCAAATAGTGAATTGCGCATATGTCAAATGTGTGAACACACTCTCTTCTCCATCTCAGTTGGTTCATACGGGGAGAATCTGAGGCACAGCAGAAAAATCTAGCAAGCGATGTCACAGAGGTGAGACTTGAGCTCTTGTCACATACTTGACATCATTAAAGTGATTTTCAAATGTCTTTCTCAGAACTCACTGTAGCGATTTGTAAAGCTTCCTCTTTTCTGCCATTACAGACTAACAAAACTCCTGCTGTCGGTCATTATCATCATGGAGCTGGTCATCCTAGGGGCAGTGGTCTACCTTAAGTTCTTCCGAAAGTAGACAACAAACACAAAAGACTGTGAATGACAGACATCTGCTTTCTTCGTGGTCTGGCTTGGTGACTTTGGAGGACACTTTTTTGGCTCAGAGTGTCACATGGATGTTCCGGAGGTTATTTTAAGCTCTAAACTGTATTAGTGTAAGTACTGCTGTCAGAGTGGAAAGAAGAGTGACTGCCATCCATGGTACATTTATAGTCCTGAAGATCAGGGCCTGTATAAAGAGGAGAGGTGTGCTACTCCCTTCCTAGCTGTCTTTAAGAAGGTGCCAAACCTGCTCATGATGATTGGATGAATAAACAGATAAACTGATGGATGGTATTAATGAAGGACCTAGTCTGTATTAATGAAGGACCTAGTCTGAGACCTAAGACTAAGACTAAGACTGAGACGTAAATTCAGAAATACTGGGCGACTTATTTATCCTTAACTATTTTTACCAGACCTCAACCACTACTGAAACGGTTTAACTAAACTCGACACCTTTTTACCTTTATTCTTTATACCTGAATGTAATTTATCTAATTATAATTCTCTTGTTTATTGAACTTTTTTGACACACGCCTTAATGTGGTATTAAAATAACAGCTTTTGTTTATTTACCTTGAGCTTTTCTCATTAATCAACACAGAGCTGCGGGTACTCCAGGCCAAGAGAGAGACAGTGAGGGCAACACACACGTCACTTGTTTCCTAAGCTCTGGTTGGATGAGAGGAGGGTGTGTTTGACCCTTATCAGATAAGGGTGTAAACATCACTGAGAATAGGGTGGTAGGAACACCTGTTACACCCCCAAATGTCAAAGCCAAAACACTCTCAGGTCACCTTGGCATACTGACTTTGTGCCAGTTGTCTGATGTTATTTTTATTTGTGTTGGGTCAGAACAGCAGAAGTATGATTGCAGGGCTCAGCAGTCATGTGTGGCAGGATGGGGCGGATGATGATGTAATAGGGGATCAACGGTGCATTGCAGGTGAATCAACAGTTCAGACATTAAAATCAATCATAAACTAAAGCAAAGAAAAAACAGAACTGTTTAATAGCAAATCCCTGTTTTAGAGAAGAGCCTCTGAATGTTTTGTTCCTCAGTAAACAAGCATGTTGTCTTAGTAAACAAGCGTGTTGTCTTAGTAATCAAGCGTGTTGTCTTAGTAAACAAGCGTGTTGTCTTAGTAAACAAGCGTGTTGTCTTAGTAATCAAGCATGTTGTCTTAGTAATCAAGCATGTTGTCTTAGTAAACAGCATGCTGTCTTAGTAAACAGCATGTTTTTAAATTGTCAGTTGCTTGACTCATAGTTAACAGTGAATTCTTGAGCATTTGAATTTGAATTTTTGAGCAACAATTTAATGTGATGTTTGATTCATGGTGTTTATGGCAGGCATCACTTTTACATTTGTGAATATTAAGGGTTCGTTTTAAACATTAACAGGTAACCTAATGTTAAACCGGTAACCCATCGTTTTTGCGCTATAAACATGAATAATACTGTAAATCATGTGAAGCTTGTTCTGTAATTGTAATGTATGCCATTAGTTTGAAGCAATCAGACTAATATAGAAACATCAGTGGTCATGTCTCTCAGTAATTGATATTGAGCCCTTATGTTATCAGTCTTAAACTGCTTGTACTGAAGTGAAGGTCATCAGACATTTCAAATCAGACAGTCACCGTTCTGTTTGGCTTCAGTAAAATAGTTTATTGTGAGACAACAATTTGTTACAGAAATAGCAAAATACAACAAATCAAACCACACTTTACTAAGAAAACACTGGTACCAGTTGTAACTTCGAATCTGAAAGTGTACAAAATGATTCTAGATTTTTCAAGCAAGTGGTTTAATGAAGGATCTCTGTAAAGACAAACTCGAATAATTTAAACGCACTGTTAAAAAAAGAAATCACTCGGTTCTAACCGAACCAGCTCATAGGATTAGAATAGCCATTAAAATCATCTTTACTATAAAAAATGAAAGAAATAAAGCAAACAAAAAATACAACATAAACCAGATCTGGTCCAAAAGTGCAAACATGTTTTATTTAAACTAAATTCCACCCACAGTAAAGCATCATAGCCTTAGAAAGTTCCTTATGCACTCATTTTCGCTTTTTGTCGCTTTTTGTGTTGTAGGATTTCTCTGTAGCTACCCACTAAATCTTTCACAGTTGTTAAAAGGTTGGGTAGCACTACTAAGCACAAATTAAAATATTCATACGAAAGATCATTCTGTATTAATACAAAGAATCTAAATCTTGGCTTTCTGTTAAGCCAAAATTAGTGGGTGTTTCGTGTGTATTGGAGACAGTCATCTCTCTGTATTCTGCTTAGACCTGTTTGGGCTAACCAAAGAATATAACAAATCTCTCCAATATTCTTAAAACTTCACCAGTGAGAAAACAATTGTTTTTAGACCAAGACTAGAAAAAGCTCCCAATTAAAGCTTTAGTCTTGCACTTCGTCTCTGCAAACCTCATTTTAGGGTTTGGAATGCAAAGTAGTTAATTTGTCCTCAAAGTGGTTAATAGTATTTTGTAAAAGTCTGCCGATTAGCTGGCGCCTTACAGCCGTAACTCTGTGCCTTCTTTTGGTTCTGGTATTTTCTGGAAGGTGACGTGTGCGCCCTCGCGTGTCTGCCCGAGAGCGGATGCGATGACATCAACAGCGAGGCTAGCTGTGGCCTCCACAGCCTCGGGTGTCGCTCCCAGTGTGGGGTTCACCTCAACCAAATCCATCACAGACAGTAAACCTGCACAGTCCCAAAAACATTACATGAAAGTATTTCATTTTAGGATGACCTTTCTTTTGTTTTGCTAAATGTTTCGCATGTAAGACTATAAAGAAATTCGTTTGGCACACTTCACTTGCCTCAACAGGACAGTAAAATTATGACTTCAAGCTACACAGATTTTAAAGAGATGAAATGATCTATTGATCTAACTGATGATGAATCTGTACCTGTGTTGTGGATCTCCTCTGTGATGTAGATGCCTTCTCTGTAGGTCAGTCCACCGTTAACAGGGGTTCCTGTGGCAGGAGCCAGCGAAGGGTCAAAAGCATCGATGTCAAAGCTCAGGTGAATAGGCCTCTGCTTCCTAAAATACAAATTTGTGAAAAACTACACTGGTATCAAGAACAGATATGATAGAACAGATAGAACATATCCAACATTGATCAACTCCTCCAACCTGTATTGACGTGCCAATTGTTTAAAGGTGATCTCAAACTTGTAAGTCAGGTTAAGTGTTTGTGATCTTGAATACCATGAAGTCTTTCAGAAATGAAACTATTCCGCCCCCGTTTACAGAGTTTTAAAGTACACAGAACTATATGGAGCACAAACAGCCGCAGGCAATTTGGTGGTGGTACCGATAGTGTTATTTAGTCTGAATGTTTCTGTAAACATGTTCTGTACCTTGCCAGGAGGTGATCCAGTGTGACCTCCATTACCCTCTGGATGCCCATTCTGTCAATATCACGCATGGAAAAGTACTGAATTCCAAGAGTCTTCAGAATTATACTGAGAAAGAGAGACAGAACACATTTCTAAATATAGCTGATTCACCAATTCCAACTGTAGTTATAATCACATATTGGCTACTTTTTAGAGGACAGTTTCCTGTTGGCAGTTACAGGTAATGACAGTAAGCAGACCACAGAATTATACAATAGGTGACTTACTAGTAGCTATTAGTAGACAGTAGCTAACTAGGCTACACCCGCCAATTTATGGGTGTTGTTTTGAACAGGGACAGAACATGGTTCTTACTGCTCGCCTGGGTCAACATCTCTGAGGCCGATGTAGACCAGATCTCTGGCAGTCAGGAAAGGCTTTATCCAAGAAAACCCAGGAACTTCTGGCATCTGAGGTAAGACAATGAGATAATGTTTTATCATGATCATCAGCTGAAGCTTATCAGTTTCAGAGGGAGGGCAGAGATTTAAGAGTATAAATTGTGAACATATTTTTGAATTGCAGAACGCTATTCACCTTGTCCTGCAGCTCCTTCAGTAAGAAAGCCACAGACTGGCCGTGAAGGTTTCCAGAAGGTGAAGTCAGAGGTGTGTTGACATCTGCATGGGCATCGACCCAGATCAGACCGAGGTCAGGGCACTGCTGGGCGTGGCCTCCCACTGAACCAATCGCTAAGCTGTGGAGATAAGTGTCATAAATGGTTTAGTTAATTTGTTTTTGAGGATTTAAAGGCCTATAATAGAAAGAATTTAGTACCTGTCTCGACACAGAAGGCAGAATTAAAAGAAATATATATTATACTATATAATACAAGTATGTTCAATTGTTTTTAGGCCTAACTAAAGGTAGTTACAACCAAAAAATTACAATATTGGGAAAACTGCATGCTAAAGTGTGTATATGTGTGTGTGTACCTGTGGTCTCCCCCCAGCATGATGCAGGTGTGTCCCGCCCCCACTGCGCTGCTCACAGCTCCTGACAGAAGCTCACTGGCTCGTCCAACTGTACGTGGAAAGGGGACATGCATGAAGGGCTCATCCTTCTCCAGATGCTGGAAGCTCAGGTCTCCAAAATCATGCACAGAGTAATCTATAACACAAAAAGAAGCAACGTGTATATTCATTACATGCAGCTTCTCAGTTGAGGAAATGGAGCTGGAACATGCTAGAAAGGTACAAGCAGACGCTGGTTCTGTAGAATCTGGTTCTGTCACTCAATGCCATCATGGAGCTGAGCAAGCCATGCAGTAGACATACAGGAACATAGGCAGAAACTATCAGACAACTCGGATAGCTGGACACTGATGAAGATTTAAACAGGTGAGGGGGCCCAGCTGGACAGAACCAGAACAGCTCCACTGACAGTGTTAAATTACTCGTGAGATCCTAAAGCTACCAGTGAAGGCCTCCTGTACCATTCAGTGGCCTCTTAACAGGAACAGACACTGAACAGTGAAGTGCAGTTAAGGCTGTTATGGGAAGGCTTTATCGAAACTTTTAGACCTGTTTTTGGATTGACACCATGTTTCTCGTGATGTTGAAAGCAGTAAGCAATTAGCAATCACAGAAGTTACATTAAAAGCCATTTCCACTCATTAGTTAACTGTCCGGCCATATGCTTTTCATATTTACAACCAACAGTTGGGAAAGAGAGCAAGACTATATTTGTTGCATTGGAGCTGATACAGTTTGGTCAAGAATTCCTGCCATATAAGGCAGTAAGGAAAGGGTTATTTTCACAGCTCCAAACATGTGTTAAGCATGACGCAAAAACAATTAAGCATTGCATCATTACTTAATAATATTTTATATTATATATATGATTTATCATATATAAATATTATGTTTATTTATGTTATAGGTATTATATATAAAATACATCTAACAACACACACACATATTTATTATATATATACATGTATATACACACACACACACACACACACACACACAGATATTCAATTTTTCATAATTATTGTTCTCATTATTCATTCTGCGTTTTAATTTTTAATAAACGTTACACAATATGCTCTTTAATTATAATTATTTTTCATTTTGGGGTGAAATTTGACCCCAGCATATATAACTGTAACATATGTAGCGTATATAACTTGTGGATATATTCTCATATATAACAAGAACAGTAAAAGAATATGCTGCATATATTTTTAGCTGTTATATTCATTACCCCCAGTCGTTCAAACGGCCCAGCATGTAAGGCGACATCAAGAGAGCTAGAAATAGCTGAGCAAGACAGGCCAAAATATATGCAGTGTCGTCCTTTTAGTCATAATAAGAGTAAATGAGGTTTCAGAAGCGCTTTTAAAAGCATGCCACTTGTTCGTATCCGCCGACGGAAAAATCTCAGGCTCAAGATAGCGGGAACTATCGTATTACCTGCAGGACACGGGATTACGTAACGGCGCGGCCGCCTGGTTCTGTACAGTGTTTATGTGATTCACAGCTGACGGACCGCAGGCGAGACTCGCACGGATGACTTGCACATTCCTAACTTTGGCATGTCGTGACATCAACTCAGACTTTAAAGAGCATTTTTTGTGTATTTTAACACGTTCCTTGTTAATGAATTACAATAGTAGCAGTTTGATTTTCCGGGCCCTGTCATAGTTTTTTTCAAGAAGAGAAATAATACAAGTACATTCATAGTTTATAAGTACTAATTAATTACAAAAAATGCTAAACCACGAATATTAAAGACGCCTAGTAGCAGTTTTACTAGTTCCTCTAGCAAAACCAGGGTTAATGCAGTTTAAATATAGTAAGCATGTTTTAACCATGTTGTATTTGTAGTTAAACCATGATTCATTTTCATAAGCGATCGATGCTGTCATAATTTTGGGAAAAACCGAAACAAAAAATCTTCACTTTAGAAGAGTGTAAAAAATCTTTCACTTAAAAATCAGTACTAGTAGGTCGGCCCTTTCTCCCTCACGTGCGCCTATAAAGAAACTCTCCGACTTTCATAATAGATGGCATGCTTATATAATTATTATGGGGAAATTAAATCAAACATGCATTGGGAATAAAAAGCAGTCCACGACGAAAATTTTGCACCGATCATTTGTAGCTCAACCTCTGGCGGCAGTGGTTAAACTTTAAAACCGCCACAGAAATCCATGAGCTCATCAGTTCCACGTCTGAGTACCGGGACCACCCAAAATAGCATCTGTCTGTGTACCACGTTCTGTCCCGGAACCGTTTCGAGGTGCGCAAATTTTACACGAGTCTGCAGCTGACGCCACAATGTTAACCATGTTAGCGATACTAATCTGTTAAGCAGACAAGAAAACCCAGATTGAGCCAAGCGCAGCAAAGCGTTTTGCACAAGATAACATGCCATTGTTACATGAATGCATCGTGCCATCAGTGACGCACGTTTACTGTAGATCACCCCCCCCCATCTAAAACTTTCATTTTTGAAAACTATTTTAAATAAAGTTTTGCAATATTATTAATTTCGCCAAATGAACGCGCAATGTATTATTGCTACAAAATAAAAAGTGCGCTGTTGAAATCGTTTCTAGTAACCGCGGGTCATTCAACCGGACCGTTGGATGATGTAACAGCTAATCCAGCCCTTCATTTTAATGTCCAATGGCGATAAGAGGTTGCTAAGGGCATATATATATACTACTGTTACGAGCAATACATTACAAATACCACTGCAAAAATGTACAGTAAAATATTAATAATGATGTACTTACCAAGATTTGAAAGTCTCTCCACCAAGCCAGCATCCCGGATAGCTTTGGGTCCATGCTCCACCCCTCTCCTTTTCTGATTTATAAAGAATACCATCGCATCATAATGTTAAACAACGGAGTCTTTAACATAAAGTGAGAATGAATCTTGAGCGGATCTGTTACCTGTCCTTTTGAAAAAGGAGCTCCCACAATCGCAACAGAATGCGTGCGGTTCTGTTGACAGGCATTCAACGTGGATCTCAATAATCTGGACAGCGGTCCTCTCATGGCCATGCTGATTCAAATGGATAGTTATAAAATACAATAACGTAATAAAGTTTGTCGCCCGGTGTGACTTTCCCTCGTCTGGCTAAGCAGCTATTGAATCTCGAAGCACTGGCACGCGGTTTTTCTTCAAATCTTCCACTTAATTCATATTCATGAGTCGGTGAATAGCGGAAGGTGAAGCTCAGCTACACGCTTTGTGTGAGCGCTCAAGAACGTCCCCCAAATCTAACAGCCCTCCACCATCCAATTGTTAGCGGCGAATCTCGGCTATTAAGTTGATTGTTTCTGCTCACATCTCGCACCACGTTTTTCTATTCATAGAGCAGCCAACCTGCGTCAGAGCCAATGACACACCTTCCCTCCAGCAAATCGGAAGATCCCCCAGCGTGGGTTTGTTTTGAGGGGCGTGGCTTAGGCAAAGGAGGCTGGCATTTGATGGAGCGCCTTTCTGCGGTGTTGGAAATTTCCATCTCTGCACTGTCACCAAAATGTTTTTTGCTTGCCCGATGATCTTGCCTAGTGGAAAACAGATCCAGTATCCATATCATGCCTGGAGGACAGAACATTTATGCTATATAGACATGCCTGGAATACCAATAGTCATGATGAGGGATGTTTCACCATGTTGTTGGCAACAGAAATAGTTGGCCTAATTTCAGTGTTTATTTCTGGAGCTCTTGATAGGTTTTCGTTTTCATGTGGGTTGCGAAGGCGTGTTTTGCCGTTTTTAAAGGATTGCCTTTTTCTTTATATTAAACTCTTAATTCCCACATCTATAAAAACATGCAAAAGAAAACACAATGCATACGTAATAAAACTACGAAATCTAAATCACGCGAGTTAGTTTGTGTATTTTATTACGTGGTAGGCCACGTTAAAATTTTATTGTACGAAATCATTATTGAGGTGTTCAAGTCCGTATTCTTAGCGCTTTGGCGCCATCTGGTGTTTAGTGAGATTAGTTTTTGACCTGTTCCCATACTTCACAAGAGTAATCATACGGTTTGTAAATTTACGTGAAACTGCGTTGGTAATGCAATGTAATGGGCTTACTTTTGATGCGTACACTAGTTAACCGGGACATTGGTGGGCCTGTAGCAACGATGTCACGTTATTGGATTCTTGGAGTAGTTCCGGGACATGTGTTTTTCTCATTGGACGGCAAACGTTATACGTAAATGACTTTACTTATGGCACATACACCATTGTTCCTCAAGGGGACGCTTGGCAGCTCAGAACACATTTTTGCACTGAAAAGTATAATCGTTGTTAAAGTAATACGTTTTAATACGCCTTAGAAATAATAATAAAATAACACATTTAATTCAAACGAATGTAATTGGACCACTATGACCAGCCCTGAGAACAAAGCGACAACACAGCTACCTCGTCAACAGCGACAACATCTTTACCAAAAATTACACTGGAATAACTCAGAAACCCTAATATTGAGAACGAAGAATTAAATTAGCTCAATTATTATTTATAAAATTGGATCCTGACCAATTATAGGCAAAAATATGGGCCACAAAGCCACGCCCACTGTTTAACTAACCCATGATGAATTCCAATCCAGCCTGTTTTTTCAATTTCTTTGATTTTTCTATTGGTACTGTTTATTATGAGAGGTACGCATGACCCCATGAGAGGAAATCGTTAATTATTTAAACTTTGTTTTCTTTACATATCTCCCCCTCTCTGGAGGAAGTGCTAAAATGCAACCGGCTCCGGGCCTCAGAAACTTCACACAGTGTTTACAAATGACCTATAAATTGTTGTATACACTTTGATGTATTGATCTCAAGAGACATATGTTTATTAAATCACGTTTGTGATTGGTGTTTTGTAGGCAGAGCTGAGTGAACCTTTGTGAGTCCTCCGTGTGGTTTTGGTGAGAAAAGCAGTACTGAATAACCAGTGCGGTATTTTTCACTGCAATCT
>JAZGTJ010016975.1:0-12336 GCA_036877575.1 Botia almorhae
ATTTAAGTAATTAAATTATTACACATAACTATAAATTGGAAATTCAGAATTTTATAAAAGCGTTGTAAAATGGCATCATTTGTGACTTCCAAAGTCTAACTTAGTATTCACTATTATATGTAGTAATCAAACAACATTTTGGCTTCATGTGTTTACAGGGCTGTAACACGTCATTCCATGGAAAAAAATATATTGTTACAGAATGTTGTTTAACAGAGGATTGCATAACTAATAAACAAAATGATCCACCAAGATCCCTCCCTGTAAACTGCCTTTCTACAATCCAAAATCTTTCCATTTCAAGAAATATTAAACTGGATTCACTCTCAACAGATTCATGTTTCACAAAGCACAGAGAGATTCTCAGGAGACTCCTGAAGATATGATCTATTACTTCATCTGTGTTTGAGATATTAACTGTTTTGCAAGGAAATGTGTGTTTTCAACAATGGGCAAATCTGTGTTTCGGGGATTGATTTTATTCAAGCAAGCAGATTTGGTTTACGTGTATGTATTTGAAGGAGACTCAAACCCATGATCTTGGTGTTGCTAGCTCTGATAGTGATCTATCTGTTTCTCATTGTAATATAAAAGTTACGTTGAAAGTGTATTGCAGCTGATTTTTCATACAGATTGCCTTTCATTTTTGCAGATTCTGTTGTTAAACCTGCAAGTGTAGCTCAACTGGTAGAGCATCAGGTTAGCAGTGCAAGATTGTTGGTTCAATTCTCAGGGAACACAAGTACTGATAAAATGTATACCTTGAATGTACACCTTTCGGATAAAAGCATTTACAATGTAATTTTCACCAGCTTTATTTCCATCACAGAATGTTCTCAAACATAATTTGAAAAATGGAAGATAATATTTTGCATGTTTCAAATCTTCCAAAAGTGCCCATATGAAACAACACCCATATACTTTACAACATGTGGATTTAACCTGCAAACAATTCTAGACTGAAAAGTATTTGAAAATTGGTGCACAATCATTTCTGTAAGCCATGAGTCAAACCACACGACTCATTTCTGTACGGCATGCGCCAGTTTTTGCCATTGCAGAGTCGTTCACCATTACTCACTGGGCCTTGTAAATCTCGCAGAAGGGTTTGATTTAAATTTGTTCATCTGTTTGAGTTTCAGTATTGTGAAGAAGCTGTGCTAGTTTTTCCATGGCACATTCAGAATGCAATACATCATTTTTGTCACAAGGGGGCGCATGAACACAAATAAGCAGAGATCCTATTGGTTTCAATTCTCTACAAATAGAACATAAAGTGCCAGTTCATGGAGTTGAGGGAAGAGATCACATAGCAAGAGAAACAGCATACAAATGAGTGAATTCAATTGTCAGATTAATTAGCATGTCACATGCTTAGCTTGAGGCTAGTTACGTGGGGGAATTACGCAGCATTTTGCAGCAGCTTAGCAATGCAAGCTTTTGTTTCCTTTGTATGAAACCGTGAGAAGCAAGTGAGAACTCAAGATTAAAAGTTTTCTTTCTCTCAATTTATCTTTCCTTCTCTCCTCATTCTTTCTCTCCTTTATTTCTGTGTCTCTATTTGTATTTCCAAAAATCTTTGGTGATAGTTTGGGGGTTCTCTCATCCGAGCGTATGCGTTACAGTACAATGCTCATAAACCCATGAGCTACCCGAGACTGTTGAGTGCATGGCTATTAAGCAGTTAATTAGATTAGGGGCGATGGGTCAATGTCCCTCTTATGAAGTGCTAAATTTAGCATATTCAGAGTGACGCTTAACCAAAGGATAACGTTAGCCCGGCCCGGCCCTTCTATGTTAACACACCCTCAGACGCAATTTCAGGCTCTAAAGACAAGCTAATGCATGCATGCAAAATTGTGGATGCTAAACTATGCTAACATAGTTGTCCCATAGTGTTAGCTCCTGTCTCCAGATAGTCAAGCCAAGATAACCTCACTATTTATGCACATTGACAGGCACTTGCATCCAGTGAGCACAAGGTATAAATGTATGTGATTTTTATAAGAATCAAACTCATGATATTGCTAGTGCCATATAGCGTATTACAAGAACGTTATTAAAGCTTTAATCGGTATATTTTGCCTCTCTACCGCCATCTCTGTTTGAAACATAATATTGCAGGGTACTTGCGGAACTATTTTCTTAAATTGGAGGGCAAGTTTGAATTCTAAAGAACTGCTGAAAGAACAGGCAACAGACATTGTACCATCTACAGTACCTGGATACGTGATATAGTAGCCGGATCTTCTTTCTGTTTACAGATGGACATTTCCGACAAAATCTGATATGACCATTCAAATAATAAACCATTATATTATAACCAAACTACTTTGAATTGGGGTAAGGTACACTGTGTTGAACATTGTTCTGTCATGTATTTTTTTCGTTCGTATTTTGTACATTGTAGCTCAAGAAAAGAAAAAAACATTTTGCACTGTTTCCAACAAACATCAAGACAAAGGTAAATTAAAAGAGACACTTCAATCAGTATATTCAGAAAACCAAACCTGTCCTCAAGTCAAAGGTTCTTTAGCAGCAATCCTCAATTCTTCATCTATTTGGACTGTGTGTTGTTTAGCCAACAGCTACAATCATTGCATTCAGACCCAATACAATGATTGGACGAACATTTTATGATCCTGAGCCTTCCACAGAAGATATATGAATATATTTGGACCACTCTGACCATTATTGCTATCAGGATGTGAAGACACCTTCAACCAATGTAACAAACAATTTAAGAAAAATATTGCCTACCCTGCCTTTAACCATCTGCAGATCATAGGGCCTTTCACGTCTGGTACTTCTCAGTTATAAAAGTTATAAGTTATAAGAACTCAGTTATAAAAGTTATAGGGACTCAGAAAAACCAGCCACCAGGATATTCCCCCAGGGAACCCCTGGGGTCATTTTCCAGGTTCCAGGTTGAATTCGCATAACCAATAGGAACTCTGAAGTGAAGTATACTGGCCGACCGTATTAACAAAGTGATGGGCTATAAAGACATTATTCAAACAGCAATCTGCCGCTGATAATATGCTTTTGTCCTCATAATTTGCATTCATAAATAGCTACGTACTGTAGCCACATCTAAAATGTTTGTATTAATTATAGTAATACGTGAATGGGCGCAACAGAAAGACACGGTACTGTGGTGTAATGCTATAGTATTATTGTTGATACACAAACGCTCTGCAAAAATACCACAAAGATGATAGATGGTAGAGTTGTGAAAGACTAAACTTATCACCTGCTTGTGAAATATGAATCATGTGTGCGTGGACTTATTTTACACATAAGACTCATACAGATAAGATTTCAGTGTGTTGCATGCATACTTTGTTAGAAAACAATGACGAATGCTAATAACAGTTTATTAAGCAGTTTGTATGTTCAAAATGAGACCCTGTTATCAACACAACCTCTACAGGAAAACAGCCTAAATCATTAAGTCTGATCTAGTGGTGAATGAACTAATAAACTAATGAACTCATTTTAATCAATTAAAATGGCCTTTACAGTTTATGGTAAAAAGTCTTGCTGGTTAAGATGGTTAAGAAGCCCGGTGGGATTACCAGCTTCCAATGCAGTGGTGTATTCCACAGGGAAACGTCATTGGGCTCATGAAACCTCTATAAATATCATACTGCTTGACTTCAGCAGCAACTGGTTTTGTTAAAACCACACAACAGGAAGTGTAAACCAAGTGAAATAGTAACTTGTGTGCAGTTTGAGTTTTGTTCCTAGCACAACGCAACGCATGACTAAACAATTTCACTTTTTAAATCACCGTTTAATTTCCATTTACATCATTCATGTTTGAAATACATGACGCATCGGTAGATCGACAGTTTTTAACTCAGAAATCCACATTTGAAGTCACACAAAGTTAAACACAAACCGACTGAGAAACATTCACACGTGTGAGCATGCAGCCGCGTACCGCACTTCTGCTGCGAGCCGTAATGACTCAAAATACAAATTTACATTTGTCGAGGATTTACTGCACTAATGCTTGGTCGGGTTTTACTTTGACTCATAAAACACAACAGTCTCTTCACAGCATTAGAACAAAGGTGCTACAGTACCCGTGACCTCAGCACACACATCACGATATACAAAAATAGAAGAATCAGTAGAAAAATAAGAGATATGATTACATATAAGTGAGCGAATAGTAGGAAATTGTCCATCTCGTTATGATCGGTTAGGGTGTATAATGTCTTTTAGAATCTTCTAAGTTGCAACATATATTTAAGCGCTCCGATTCAGAGCCTGTGGAAGGATAATGCAAACAGGGAACTGTGGGGCGTGGAACCAGAGTTCCAACAGCATTGAGATGCTCCTACATCAAGTACTGCATTGTTTCACAGTCTTGGGGAATATGATGAGTAGAGAACATCTTTGGTATCTTCTCCTTCCTTCAAATGAGCTTCAGGTTCTCAGTGCTGTGTCTGTGCTGATCTTAATCTTCCAGGTTATACAGGTCAGTTGTGTCAAAGGTATAATTACTGGATTCGGTGCCTGTTAATAATAAGGCCAGCAGATAGATGCCGAGTTACCTGGATGCAACACCAACGTTTTGGACTTAAACAAGATTCATTAGTCGTCTTCCTGCTCAGGCTAGGGTTGTTTTACTGCTCTGCTTTAGGTGTAACAGCATTGCCCTGGACATTGTAATCTGAGCTAAGCCAGCGCTGAGCCAACAGTACATTGAGGTCAGTGCAGATAAGACAACAAGCTGGAAAAATGTATACATACAATACAGTCATGCACATAGATATACAATCTTGACTGTGCCTGGGATGGAAATAATATCTTCGAAACACTTTTCACACAAGCCCCGATTTACATAATCTGTGCACCAAATTTATACATAATAATAAAAAAGTTGTAAGTATTATCTGAAAGTACAGTACCATCTGAAACACATGGGTCTCCTTTATCATCAAGTGGCCATTGTTTCAGTTGTCATTCATTGGCTGTTGTACGCTGTGAAGATCAATCATAGTTTCATTTGTACTGTACATACATTACAGACACGCAAACATAATTACAGAAGTTCTACAAACACACTCACAAGAATAATAACTGCCCACATTTTGGGGTTTAAGGCACTTGATTAAAACAGTTCTTAGATAACGGTAGATCTGTTCAGGTATATGAAAACATCCTTGGAGTAAGAAAAGCATCCAGTCCATCGATTTCAGTCCTTCTGGTGTCATAACATGAATTACATGCATCACATTGTGTCTTTGTGTGTTCATTTATCTGCCCTTTCAACACAATTGGCAGGTTGAATGTCTTTGAGTCTTCAAGTATGTCAATCACACGAACATACTGTACATACACAAAAACAACCTCTTTCGTGTCTTCGTGTAACTGCTTTGTCTCAGATGTTCTCTGTAAAGTTAAGAATCTAGAGCCTGTGTGCTCTCATGTTGTTTGTTCTGAGCCAGTGTTGTGCTTCTGTAGGCCTGGCACACAGCCACGTAAAACCTAGTTAGAAGATGCTGCCCCATTGGAACCGATCCAGGTTACCTCACTGTCCCTTCCTATTTCTGAGCTCTCATTCGCTAATTTCTCCTTGCAGCGAGCTGGCAACGGCCAATCAGGAATCTCTTTGGTCGTCTTCACTGTAAAGTACACTTCTTCAGAAATCGCTTCCTCTGCATCAAGTGATGCTCTCATTGGATATATTTGTTGTTCTTTTTAAAAATGTGGGTTAACAGTCTGTCCATTTAGTTGCAGGGCAACCACGGCAAGAAGGTGTGGGTGGGCTGGCAGGTGTAGACCGGCTGCACTTGAGCGATGTAGTAATTGCTAAAGTTGCCGTCAGCAACGTACGGAGCAGGCTGGTAAAAGCAGGTGACATTTGCCACATTGGGAATCACGTTCTGTTCCGCCAGCACGCGTACCGCTAACATGGTGATGAGGCTCAGGGCCTGTCGCCTTTCATGGCCCATCAGGCACACCGTACTTTCATTAACGACAGTGTGCAGTGTGCTGAGATACTCATATTTACGGTCCTCTAGACCCACAAAATGATTCTGCAGATAGGACTCCAGTTTGCGTCTTTGTTCCGCCACATCCGAGAAGTCGATGAAGAATCGAGAGCACATGTAGCGTTCCAGAAGCTTCATCTCACTTTCCGAAGCTGCTCGGAAACCCCGCACCAGCAGGTGGCAGTACTTCAGCAATCCTCCGCCACGGATCTCTTCGGGATTCCGCGTACAAATTAACTTCCTTTGCAGGTGATCCAGAGCAACTCCGAAGTCCCCGTAAACACTCTCTCCCACAATGGAGGGGTGGAAGGTCTCAGCCATGGGGTTCTCAGAGCACTCGTAAAAGAGCAGGAGGGAATCCAGGCGGATCTGGAAGGAGTCCACGCTGAACTCGAACTGACGCCGCAGGGAATCCACGAATTTCAGCTCAACGTTTTTCCCGCTGTTGTTAGATAGGGAGATTAAACTCCAGCGATCCGAGTCATTGCAGACCTTCACCATCTTCTGCACATATGCCTCCTGAGATAAAGATACAGAGATATGTTTGGAGATGTTTAAAAAAACACGAAACATCTCCCACTGTACTCATGAAATCATTTTCGCAAGAATTCTCACAGTTATGGAATACTGGCAATTAATAATGCCGTGCGTATAAGGAATTCCACATTGGAAGTCACTTTGCATATACAGACTACAGCCGTAAAAGGTGTAAGGTGTTTTAAATGGTAACTGCCTCATTTGCACACTGGGCAAACGGTGTATGCTTTTGCATACTTTGAGTAGAGGGAGGTGAAAGCAGATCCACGGTGAATTGGTTTACAGAAATCCTCTTTGCAGTAGAAAGCAATGTTTTACTACCAGTGCCCTTATCTAATTACAGCTTAAATCTAATGCACACTACATAAGGTCACTGTCAAATTACAGGGTGTCACCCTAATACCTAAGTATGCAGAATTATATCAATTGTCAATTAGTAATTTAGCAGAATAGTTCTCATCTAAAAGTACACTAATGACACGGACCGTCATAATGGGGTAACCTATGGTTAAGCTTCTTGCTTAGAGGTGAAACGTTGATGATAAATCAACTTTTGCCAAATTCGATCCCACAGCAATCTTTAATTTGCTGTTACACCACAAGTGGACGCAAACCGAAGCAACCAATGTTAAGTCATAACGTAGTTTACCCATCATTAAAAAGCTTACCTTTAACGTGAGCGGAGTTATTTTCTCTTTATTTACGCCTTCTGGTAAGAAATCGAGGAGGGAATCGAGAACGATGTCTTTGACGGTCTGAAACTCCTCTTCGCCTTTCAGGTCCGCGCAAAATATAAGGTCCAGGTCCTTGTAGCCCAAACCGCTGTCCTCATGGAGGACGTGACTGGCCGCCGAACCGTTCAACCGCACTTCCCGGACGGGGATCTTGCGCTCTTCCATGCGACATCGCACCACTTTGACGATATCCCGGGGCTTCACCTCCAAAGTGGGAAAGTTCCATTTGCCGTGAATGGGAATGCATTCGGTGAGGATGGCGTCCAGGCGCTTCACCTGCTCCCAGTTCAGCACGCTCAGGTTAGTGCAGTCACGGTCATTCAAATTCTCTCCCATGGTGATTGATTAGAGATCAGTTTGATATACAGCCTGGACTCTGGTCAATAACCTTAGATCACTTTCTCCATGTCACATGAGATGAGGAACTTGCATCCAACCCTGTGGTAACATCAAAATGTCATAATTTTAAATAAATAATACTATAATAGAGTATTATTAAATCGGATGAGAGTTTATATGCACGTCTATACATGTACACTGCATCTCACCACTATGTGAGGTAATACCATGTGTATTGCGTCTCACCTCTGTGCGTAAACGCTCGCCAGATGTCCCGTCTGCGCAAAACTCGTGGTTTGGGCGGTGGACGCGGGTTCTCACGGCTCTCGGGGGGAGTCCTGCGTAGGATTGCTGCATGGTGTTTTCAGCTCCGTTCAGAAGGCTTGAAATGTAATAAAAGAAGAGTATGAAAATCGGACAGTGAGCCTGGACACTTAAAGTCTTTACATGTTGTTTATTTCTGTAAAATAAATAAATAAAGTTACAAGTTTGATAAAATCAGCATTGAAATGCGCAGCGTATTAATACGGGTGCGCAGAATGCAGGAATACGTGCGTAGGAAGCTATTTTTGTATAAATGAAATAATACCTGCGGTCCTAATGAAGTACCTACCAGTATCATCACATTGTGAGCTGTTGTTCCGTGTAAACTGCTGGTTGCTCATGTCATCTCGGTTGCACACAGTGGAGATGCACGGAGATTAACCCGTAAATTAAAGAGTGACGAGCAACTTGAGTGACAGGCGAGCAAACCAATCCAAACAAGCGCTCACCATCTACAGTTATTTTATACACAGTCACACCCTAATACCAACTTGAGCAAAGTATATTTACAAAAAAATCTGTTCCTGTTTTAATGTATTTCGTGCTTTGCCCAAATACTTGTGAAATATGTGCAAAAAAATCATAATATTTTCTAGTATGTAACAGAATCTTGTATGTAAAGAAAAACATTACGGAGAAGAGAAATAACTGATACAGTTTAGGGGTCGATTAAAAAGTTTCTAACAAGCTTTAATTCGTTTTTGTTTTGCAGATAAAAGTGAATCTCAATACTGCCCTCTAGAGAGAGAGAGCGAGATGACGCGGCGGACAGTCGGCCTGTGTTTCTGGACAGGTTGGCACAAAACAGGGAAGTTTTCTACAACATGTTGAAATACAAAAACAGTTCCTTAATTTACAACTAAAATGACAATTATTGTTAATTATATCAGCATTAAAGACAGGGTAGTTTTTTGTTATACTGGTTTAAAGTCTCCTCACATCCTGATGGCACTCACTAAGTAAAGTGGTATAAATAAATATTTATATATTATATAATCATATCATAAACCATGAAATGATTGTCAAAATGTGCATTTGCACCACATCTGTTTTGGGGGCAGTTGTGGCCTACTGCTTAGTGAGTCAGGCTTGTAATCAGGTTTCTGGATGAATCCTGTGCTGGCAGGTAGCAACTGAAGTGCCCTTGAGCAAGACACCTAACCCCAATTGCTCCCCTGGTGCTGCCCACTGCTCTGGGTGTGTTTGGGCGTTCATGACTTGCAGCGTGTGTAACTCACCAGTAAATGGATTAAATGCAGAGGTCAAATATGTCACTTTTACTGTTTTAGAGGAGGAAACGTGACTTTGGAGATTGCTTTGAAGACTTTGGAGATTGCTTTGAGAGCAAAGTGATCATATGCTTTCAAAGCTAGGTGGCTATTGCTAACCTGTCCGAAATTGTCTACCATACCTAGGGTATGGTTAAGGTCTTGGTTAGGGTTAATCTGTAGTAATTGCAATTAGCTACCTTAGGGAAAGTCTCTGTTTAGATAGCTACGCAGATGTGTGTGTGTCAGGTTGAAAAAGACTGAACAGTATCTGTGTGTGTGTATGTGTGTGTATAAATGACTCTCCGCCATGTCAGGTCAGGCTATATGTCACACAGAATCTATCAGGGGGAGTGAACCTGCGTCACACAGTAACAGCCAATAAAGCGGGATTACTCTAGATTAGCACCCACACCGCGACAGCTCGGGCGCACTTCTGACTGTGTGAGCGTATTTACAAGAGGAAGAGAGGGGGAAAGGGTGTTTAGGGTGACGATCTAAACAGCATGCATTTACTGTACGTGCATGATGTATGGAAAACAACCTAATAAATAATATTTGACAAGACAGCAAAACATTAAATAGGTGCATGAAAGGGCGAATCTTGCGAAACATGTCAATAATATATCCCAGTAAAAAAAACAAATAGGAAATTACATTATTTTCGGAGTGATTGTTTTTGGAACATTAAAAAAGTTGAACTATGACCTGGATATGCTTTACTGAAATTCAACCTCATTCAACATTCTTTTGTGCCCGCAATGCATGGAAATATGTGGATTTGTGTAGATGTAGTACTGCAGATGAATTTACTACAGCGCGCCATAATAACACAAGCAGTGATGGTCAAAGGTGTAGATTAGCTGTTAGCATTACCACTGTTTTTAGGAACGAGCATTGAATTACCCATTAGCTGTTAGCATGTGCAGTAAACTGCATGTCAGGTTTGGCTAAAGTTTCTCTCTCCACATATTCACCCAAAGTCATTAAGTATATTACACTTTTTGTCTTTGATTTGTGGCTGTGCTTTGTGCGTGCATCATATGCTAATTTATATTACAGAAATACTAAATCTATACTACATAAAAGTGCCTGTCTGTCTCCCCAACTGTCTCTCTTTCTAGTCAAGTAGACATTGTTGAAGCCAAACAGAGATTGACTTGTGACCTGTGCAATCAGATGAGCTTTGGCCCAGTCTATCATCCCAGCTGTATCCCTCTCTCTCTTTCTCTCTCTCTCTCTTTTTCTCTCTCTCTTCCTCTCATTCACTCACTCGCTTACTCACTTTCTGTCTTTCACTCTCTAACGCACGTTTACTTATCTAAATATAGGAATAAACTAGAGTTTTATTGTTTTTTTATGCAGCCAATTATAATTACTATAGACTATTCCTAACCCAAACGCTAACAATTGTATACTAGTTTGACATCTTTAAATATCTCAGAATAGCTTGTTTCTGCTTGTTCAGGATAGCTGAAGTCTAACCTCAATGCAAACACTCATTATGATTGGTTTGTGGTTATAGTGGCAGCTCATGTATGTGTGTGTGTGTTTGTGTGTGTGTGTGTGTGTGTGAACTGGGTGTAAATGTGGCATAGGAAATTAAGAGGTGTGACAATACAGCACGAAAGCTACGTTTTATTTCTTGCATCAGTTCTTTAGAGATCAGAAATAATGTTTCACGAATAAAACAAATGGACTATGATTCATAAATTCATAAACAGACATGTGAGTGTGACATGTGAGTGTAATTAGTTTCTTGTAGTTACTTTGACCTCTGTTTTGATCTTAGTCCCTTATGAGCAAGTGTTCCTCTTGCTAGACAGATATGGCATAATAAGCTTTACGTCTAAGGAACTGCCTCAAAAAAAATCTTCAGTAATCCTCTCGCTTCATCAGCAAAATATTTTTACATACTATTTTTACATATATTATTACATAAACTGTGAAAAGTGAAAGTTGTGTCACCCTAAAGGGGCTGTTGTGAAGGCTTAATTTGTAATCAGACTCTTTAAACCTGACTTCTGATAGTGTAATCTTGCTGTAGTCATGTTCATTTGGGACCCCCTGCATTACCGAATGGACCCCCAGGAGTTCCCCCAGTAGTGTATATATGCGGAGCGTATATATGCAAATGTGTTCAGAGATAGTTCTAGGGATAGATTTAATTTGATTCATTTTGATTATCATTGAGCACATTAAACACAGCATTCCAAAACTGTCGGTATGTAAGTCATCACTGAATAGTTTTTGAATTCTAGATCATTATGTGGGAGCGCTCTAGATTTCTAGCTCTGACATATTAACTGACCCCTGCAGAATGGTGGTTGTTTACAGCAGTGTGGAGAGGAAGTGAAATGGCTTTAACAGTTTTGCTGAAATAGGATGTTGTCATCATATTCTGTTTCCTGGTTGTGGGTGGTTTCACAACACGTTCACACACACACACACACACACACACACACACACGCACGCACACACACACACACATGCATTCTCTGCTTCTGTCAACATACAGCACACACAAACACACACTCATGCTCTCTGTCTCTCAACGACAACGCATGCTGATAACTCATTGCAGACGCGGTTTACAGTAGGGGAAATTCCCCTAACAATTTTAGGTTGTAAGCACGTTTCTCTAACGTTTCTATTAATAACAAACCAACAAAATTTTTTTTAAACGTTTTTGCATAGGAATGTACCTTAAAGTCATGGTTACTTAAAAAGGTTTTCAGGACTGAAAAAAAAAGGAACATAGAAGACACATGACAAAATTCTCTTGTTCTGTATATCAGTCATTTGTTTAATCTTCCTTCTGTCCTCAATACAAGTTTGTTGGAAGATTTGAACGATGGCACGCACCTGCCATCTGTTGGAAAGATCATTATTTGAAACACATCAAGAGTTGGACCAAAATGAGCCTGCAGAGATGATAAGATTTCTACCAAGGTGTCAAGGGCATAGGAACAACCCTGTTAGCCCCTGCTGGTGGATGTTGTAACTACACCTTTCATAGATCGTCTCTTATCTCGTATAATCTCTTCATAGACTTATTACAGTCATGTTGGGTGTGAAGATGTTTTCTCTACCAGTTTGAAATGCTACTTCTCTTTTGGTAGACAT